>SNVD02016222.1:0-12686 GCA_013180625.2 Boswellia sacra | reverse complement strand
ATCCATATCTTGTGGTGGAGAATGATCCTTTAACCAGATTTCTATCATTGATTAATTCCCATTTCAATTAAGTTTGCATTGTGTTATTCATTAATTACCGTCGTATTCTGTTTTTCATCTAGTTAATCAACCAACAAACCCCCCCATTTGGTTAATTGTTGCTGGAAATAACAAATTCAATTAGAATCAATCCTCGTGGGAACGATATCTTACTTATCAATTTATTACTTGTGTGACTAGTATACTTGCTAGTTTCGAACGCATCAAAGCGAGCTTGTTCTAGGTTGTTTAATGGATAGAGATTTAAATAAAGAGCTTGTTTTATTTAACAACAAAGTAAGGAAAGATTGGGATAACAGAGCTTGTTGTTATCCACGGTTGATAACTTCAATGCTGTAATTGGATGACAATTCTACGATTAATTCGCAAATCCATATCTTGTGGTAGAGAAGAATCCCTTAACCAGGTTTCTCCCATTGATTTTTCATTCCAATTTACTTTCTGTTTTGTTATTCTTTACTTGCATTCTTATTTCATTTAGTAAAGCATTCAACAAAAATCCCCCCCTGTTTAGTTTATTGTTGCTGGAAATAACAAATTCAATTAGAATCAATCCTCGTGGGAACGATATCTTACTTATCGCTTTATTACTTGTGCGACTAGTATACTTGCTAGTTTCGAACGCATCAATCATGGACAATGCGACTGAGATGGTCTGCAACTAAGTTTTCGCTTCCCTTCTTATCTTTGATCTCCAAGTCAAATTCCTGTAAAGGGAGTACCCACCTGATAAGCCTTGGTTTAGCATCTTTCTTTGTGAGTAAGTACCTCAAAGTTGCATGATCAGAATAAACGGTTACTTTAGTACCAATCAAATACGAACGAAATTTTTCTAAAGCAAAAATAACCGTCAGGAGCTCTTTCTCAGTTGTAGAATAATTAAGCTTAGCATCATTTAAAGTTCGAGATGCATAGTAAATGGCATGTGGAATTCTGCCAATTCATTGATCCAAAACGGCACCCACAGCGTAGTCACTTGCATCGCACATGATCTCGAATGGATGATCCCAATTTGGAGATTGGATTACTGGAGCCGAAGTCAAGAGTTCCTTCAATTTCTCAAATGCCTCTTTGCATTTCTCATCAAATTCAAAGGTCACATCATTCTGTAATAATCTGCATAGGGGCAATGCTATCTTCGAGAAATCTTTGATGAATCTACGATAAAAACCTACATGACCAAGAAACGAACGAATATCCCGCACACTTGTGGGAGGTGGTAAGGAACATATAAGATCTATCTTGGATTTATCAACCTCTATACCCTTAGCAGAAATAACATGTCCCAAAACTATACCCTGATCTACCATAAATGACATTTCTCCCAATTCAGAACAAGGTTAGTTTCTATACATCTTTGAAGTATAAGGGTAAGGTTGTCAAGGCATTTATCAAAAGAATCACCAAAAACACTAAAGTCATCCACAAATACCTCAATGATGTTCTCAACATAATCAGAGAAAATACTTACCATACACCTTTAGAAAGTGGCAGGGGCATTGCAAAGACCAAATGGCATGCGTCGATAGGCAAATGTACTGAATGGCAGGTGAATGTAGTTTTCTCTTGATCCTCAAGGGCAATGACAATCTGATTATATCCTGAATAGCCATCAAGAAAACAATAATGAGAATGACCTGCTAATCTCTCCAGCATTTGATCAATGAATGGCAAAGGAAAGTGATCCTTGCGAGTTGCAGAATTGAGCTTTCGATAATCAATACAAACTCGTCACCCGGTTTGGATACGAGTGGGAACTAGCTCATTATTGTAATTCTTAACCACCGTAACACCAGATTTCTTCGGAACAACTTGGACTGGACTCACCCACTTGCTGTCCGAAATTGGATAAATCACACCCACATCTAACAATTTCAGGATTTCTTTCTTGACAACTTCCATCATTAGAGGATTCAACCTCCGCTGTGCTTCTCGACTGGGCTTGGATCCTTCCTCTAATAAGATACGGTGCATGCATATGGCTGGGCTAATACCTTTGATGTCAGCGATTGTCCACCCAATGGCTGTTTTGTGATCTCGAAGCACTCGGATGAGTTTCTCTTCTTGTAATGGTGCAAGGCCCTTTGCTATTATGATTGGCAAAGTGTCTTTCTCACCTAGGAATACATGCTTCAAATGATCTGGAAGAGGCTTAAGCTCCAAGGCAGGTGCTTTTATCACGGAAGGTAGAAGTTTCTCATTAGATAAAGGCAATTCAATGTACGAAACATCATACCTGTTTGTGGTGATAGTTATAGTCTCATCCAAGCTTGCCACAGCTTCCTCCACTTCTTTAGACACTTGTATCAACTTCCTCGATTCTCTAGAATTTTCTGCCCCAATGTGCTCACTAATGGCTACTTCCAATGCATCCTTGCGAGTTAACTCAAAAATTTGTTGTGCCAAAGAATCAATAACATCAACTGCAAAAACAGAATGCAAGTCACTAGGGTACCTCATTGCCTCAAAAATATTGAAACGAATCACCTCGCCATCAAATTCCATGGTAAGAGTGCCATCAGGAACATCAATCTTAGTTCGGGCAGTTTTCAAGAATGGTCTCCCCAAAAGAATCGGTGTTGGATTGGGAGATGTCTCATCCTCCATTTCAAGAACATAAAAGTCTACTGGAAATACCAATTGATTCACCTGCGTAAGCACATCTCCCACAAACTCCTTGGGATATGCATTAGAACGATCGCAAGTGTGAATCTTTACCAGTTTTCGCAAGAGGTCCAAGATTTAAAGAAGCAGAAATAGAATATGGCATGATATTAATAGATGCTCCTAAATCTAACATAGCTCTTTCAAACTTGGTTCTACCAATGGTGCATGGAATTGTGAACGTACCTGGATCTTTGCATTTCGGAGGAATTTTTCTTTGTAGTACAGCTGAAACATTTTTCCCCACGCTTACTTTCTCATTTCCCTTCAACTTTCTCTTGTTGGTGCATAACTCCTTGAGAAATTTTGCATAACGAGTTACTTGCTTAATAGCATCCAGAAGTGGTATATTTACCTCGATCTTGCGAAAAGTTTCCAGGATTTCCTGTTCTTGTTCCTCCTTCTTTGATTTTGCAAATCTGCTAGGAAAAGGTGGAGGAGTAACATATGAATGAATATGGGTTTTCGGATTTACCTTAGAAGATGATGTTTTATTCATGGTGGAAGTGGTGTCATCCCCTTCATCAGTTTGTGATTTCTTTGGTGGAATCTCTCATTGCTTCCCACTTCTCAAAGTTACAGCACTAGCATTCTCTCTTGGATTGATCACCGGCTGAGAAGGTAATTTTCCTGAGCTTTGACTCTCAATTTTGCTCATGTTAGTGGCCAATTGTCCCATTTGATTTTCCAGGTTTTGGATACTTGCCCTAGTTTCCTGCTGAAATTGCATTGTGTTAGTGGCAAGTGCTTTAACAATATCCTGGAGAGACATACCTGAATTTTGTGGAGCTGGTTGTGGTGCTGGTTGTGGTTGTGCTTGAAATGGTTGCTGCACCCTTGGTTGATTGAAACCTAGTGGTCGATGTGGTATGGTATTTAGAGCAATTGGTTGATGATTCCCATATCTTAAATTAGGGTGATCTCTTTATCCAGCATTGTAAGTATTGAAGAAAGGGTCATACCTTTGCCTTGGTTGTCCTGGAAATCCACGCATGGCATTGACTTGTTCTGTATCTCCTTCTTGCAAAGTTGGACACAGGTCGGTTGGATGGTCCATGGCAGAACATACTCCACATGCATAAGATTGCTGCATATGTCCTACAGCCATCTTTTTTACAAGAGAGGTAAGTTCACAAAGTTGTTGTTAAATGTTTGAAGTACTTACCTCATTTACTCTTTTTGGTAGTTGTGGCTCAGATTGACTGCTGAATTGTTGGGAGTTCGCTGCCATGTCACTAATAAA
This sequence comes from Boswellia sacra, assembly GCA_013180625.2. Lineage (NCBI taxonomy): Eukaryota > Viridiplantae > Streptophyta > Magnoliopsida > Sapindales > Burseraceae > Boswellia > Boswellia sacra. The sequence continues at coordinate 8,719 of SNVD02016222.1, read as the reverse complement.
ACGTCTTGCCACGTTCGGTGTTTTATTAACTAGTGCTCCACCACTAGCAGCGTCAATGATACTCCTTTCCATGGGTAGGAGACCCTCATAGAAATATTGAATTAGGAGTCCATCACTAATTTGGTGTTTTGGACAGCTAGCACATAACCTCTTAAATCTCTCCCAATATTCATGAAGTGATTCTCCATTGTGTTGTCGAATGCCACTAATATCTTTTCTAATATTTGTAACTTTCGTGGCTGGAAAGTATTTCTCCAAAAAGAGTTTACTCATCTCATTCCAAGTGGCAATGGTACCTGGTGGTAGGTAGTATAACCAATCTTTTGCCGAATCTGCTAATGAGAATGGGAAAGCTCTCAATTTAATTTGCTCTTCAGAAACGCCGGTTGGCTTCATACTTGAGCATAAAAAACCACTACCTAGCTAAGATAGATAAACACATGAAATTCTTTGAGGTGTTTGTTCGGATCCTCTCCTGCAAAACCATGGAATGTAGGCAAGAGATGAATCAGTCCAGATTTAAGTTCAAAATCTATCTCAAAATTGGTGCTTATGCATAGCGGTTGTTGATCAATAATTGGAGCCGCTAATTCCTTAAGAGTCTGATCGTTTTCCATCGCCATTGCTTCCGATTCAGATTTGATTGAACTGCAAGAAGATGGGAGGGAAGTATGTCGTGCAAGGTCAAATTCTGGAGTTGGAGTTGAAATTGACCGATTTAGCCTTAAATTCGAGGATTGAAGAAACTCCTTAATTCTCTTAAGTCGTTGATCCGCTTCTCCCTCAGACATAAAAGCCTAAACACAAACAATCAGGAAATACAATCAAGAATCAGTACTAAAAACAGAATAACAAATTGATTAGAAAATCAATCCCCGGCAACGGCGCCAAAAACTTGATGCGTTCGAAACTAGCAAGTATAAGTAATAAAGTGATAAGTAGATATCGTTCCCACGAGGATTGATTCTAATTGAATTTGTTATTTTCCAGCAATAATAACCTAAACAGGGGGGGTTTTGTTGATTGATTAACTAAACTTAATACGAAAGCAAATGAAGAATAACACAAAGCAAATTTAAATGGAGTGAAAAATCAATGAGAGACACTTGGTTAAGAGTTCATTCTCTGCCACAAGATATGAATTTGTGAATTAACCTAGAATTATAATCCAATTACAGCATTGAAGTTATCAACCGTAGATAACAACAAGCTCTGTTATCCCAATCTTTCCTTACTTTGTTGTTAAATAAAACAAGCTCTTTATTTAATCTCTATCAATTAAACAACATAGAACAAGCTCTCTGAGTTTAATTCAATGGAAGCATTACGATGAGAAAGATAGGTTGATCTAAGCAATAATCACCCAAGTTCAGATTATTTAACCTAGGTTGTATTTTCCAATTGCAATCTCTGATCACAATTTTGCTACTAATGATTGGAAATTCCTGACAATTACGGATCAAGATTTCTAATCTAGCAATAGACAACAACAGATTATATTCAGTTGGCCATTCCAAATACAATCAGTAAGCAATCATAAGCATAGATATGGGAAAATACAAGCAACTTCAATTAGAGAATTGGATAACAATTTCTTACACAATCAACTCACAAAATCCATATCAAGGGCTTTGAAATCACCCTCAACCAATTCAATTTAGTTACACATATTCAATCAGAATAACAAATACAATACAGAGAAATTCCAGAATTGAAAAGGAAAGAAAGACCTTAGCAAATTCTTTGAAAATCTTCTTTGTAGATGAATCTTCTTGGAATTGTAGTTCCTCCTCTTTCAAAATCTTCTTTCTCCTTCAAGAACTCCAAGGGATGAGAGAAATCCAGAAATGGAGCCTCCTCCCACGTTTTCCCCCCTTCCAGTTATGAAAATAAAACCCTAAAATGTGTTTATATACTCTGCTACAGTAACTTGCTACAGTGCCCCGTATTTAATAACATGCTACAGTGATATATGGAATTACAAATATACACTTCTCATACCATTTTTATCATAACTTTTGGTACACTACATAAATTCGTGAACCGTAAATTTCTCCAGAAAATAGATTTCGAGAGCTTTTCAATGGTATATAGCATGTTATCTGGCTAATTGTACATCGATACAATCAACTCCGAGAAATTGGCTAATTAGCAGAGGTGAAAATGAAGGGTTTTACTCCATTTTTGTGCAAGTTGCTCCAAAACTCCTACAAACATCAAAACCACACAAAACCATAAAAATACCAAGGAATATAGCAAAGAAACATGGACAAATTGATATGAAAGTAATACATAAATAGACACCTATCACCCACACTTACTTTCTCATTCCCTTTTAACTTTCTCTTGCTGGTGCATAACTCCTTGAGACATTTTGTATAACAAGGTACTTGCTCGGTAGCATCCAGAAGTGGTATATTTATCTCGATTTTACGAGAAGTGTCCAGGATTTCTTGTTCTTGTTCCTCCTTCTTCAATTTTGTCAATCTGCTAGGAAAAAGTGGAGGAGTAACATAAGAAGGAATAGCAGTTTTAAGACTTACCTTAGAGGATGATGTCTTGTTCTTGGTGGAAGTGGTGTCATCTGTTAGCCCTAAGGCTATATGATAATTTTGATGATAACAATACACATTGATTCATTGAGATTTACTAATATATTTATTTATGTGCAGATAAGATTATTGAAATAATTATAAAATCAAGAAGGGGTTTATTAAAATGAAGTGTTGAAGCTTAGGAGAAGACTACATGTTAAAGGCATCAAAGTTTAAGTACAAGGTTTGATTCAAGGAAGGTGATATATGAGCAATGTTCTATCAATTGGTCATATATTTCTCTACAAATGTCCAAATAATGTGATTCTTGAGCCTTTGAAAAGCTTACTCAATTTATAACATTTCATATGTTTAAAGAAATTCAAATTTCAAGTGTAAGGTTGTCCAAATCATCATGCAAGTTGAAAGACAAATGAAAGCAGCAGCTGACATGAGCACCGAATACTCTTTTGGACATATCTTGAGCAGAAAATCAGAATGACGTGATTCTTACAGGGCGATTAGAAAGTGACTGTGAAATGGGTCACAGTAATTCAATATTGTTTTGAAGAAATTCCATTTCAAAACGGACGGCTGACATATTGAGGACATGCAATTCGTGGCGGAGCTGACACAGAGAAGAAAAATCAACCTCACCTTGAGCAGAGCCGAATGGGTTTTTTGGCCATAAACTTAAGATAGCAGATATCCAAATTCTTTGAAATCTTATGGTTTGGAAAGCTTATTCAAATATGAAGATCTTTTATGTTTGAAGAAATGCCAAATTTCAAACGGAAGGCGACAAATTATCATTGGAAGTCGGTGGACTGACACGTGGAGGAAAAATCAAGTCACATGAGCACCGAATGGTGTTTTGGCCATATCTTGAGATACAGATATCCAAATGACTTGATTCTTGATGCGTTGGAAAGCTTATTCAAATGTGCAGATCTTTTATGTTTGAAGATTTTCAAATTTCAAACGGAACATTGATAAAAATGGTAGACAAAATTACGATTTTTATGGTGGGCAGAAAATTTGGAGATGGTGTCTTCACTTGATTAAGTTCATCTCATTTGCCTATAAAAGGAGCCCTTCCCCATGCATTCAGACAGAGCAAGAGAAGCATCTATCAAGCAAAAAACAAGAGAAATATCAAGTCTAGAGAGCTTTTATATTCTTTATCTACTCTTTGAAGAGAGTTATACTTTTGTTGTAAAAATTATCTTTTTCTTGTATTGTGGTGAGAGTGAGATATTCTTGTAAAGGATAAAAGTTATCCTTGAGAGAACTCTTGTTGTGTGTTAGAAAGACAGTTAAGGAATTGCCTTGGTGGAGGTTGTTCATCAAGAAGAATCTTGGTTGTGGTGTTATCGAAGGCCGTTTGAAGGAAGTTGTGCCTTGGTGAGGTTGTTCTCAAGGTAAGAACTCTTGGTGGGATGTTAGCAAGGGTTGCAAGGAAGTCTGCCTTGTTGAGGTTGATTCATCAGACGAACTCTTGGTGTGGGGTGGTTATCAAGCATTTGGTAAGAATAACGCTCTTGGTGATGTTGTTCATCAAGCAAGTTGTAAAGATTTCTACAACTTAGTGGAAAGCCTAGCTTGTGGAGCTAGGAGCCCGTGGACGTAAGCAAGGTTTGCCGAACCACGTAAATTGAGTTTGCACTCCTCATCTTAAAATCCCTATGCTCTTTCAAATTTACTTGCACCTTGCAGTGATTGTTCTTTGATTGCTATTGCTATATGATTGCATTCTATGTTCATCTTCTTCCCTTTATTCTCAAGAAGGTAAATAATTTTGATCCTTTCAAGAAAAGTTTTCTAATTCCGTATTGATAAATAAAACCCAATTCAGCGCCCACCCTCGTCGGTTTTCCATACCTGGGTCAACAAGTGGTATCAGAGCCAGGTTGCTCATTTTTTTTAAATCTTAACCGATTTTGAGCTATGGCAACTTTTAATTCAACTTCATATGTTGAGGGGCTTTCTATTTCTAGACCTCCATTTTTTAGTGGATGTGATTACTCTTATTGGAAAACTAGAATGAGTATTTTCTTGAAATCTTTTGATTAGGATTTGTGGTCTATTGTTTTGGAAGGACCTTTTGTTCCTACCAAAATTGAAAATGGAGAAAGCATGTTTAAAGAACCTAAAGAGTTTAGTGAAGATGATAAAAAGAAATTGAGTTTGAATGCTAAAGCTATGAATGTGTTATATTGTGCTCTAGATAGAAATGAGTTTAATAGAATATCTACTTGTTCTACGGCACAAGAAATATGGCACACACTTGACGTAACTCATGAAGGAACTAGTCAAGTTAAAGAATCCAAAATTAGTATGCTAGTTCATAGTTATGAGCTTTTTAAGATGAAATTGGATGAATCAATTTCTGAAATGTTACTAGATTTACGGATATTATTAATAGTTTGAAATCTCTTGGTAAATCTTATTCTAATGTTGAAATGGTGAGAAAGATTCTTAGGTGTCTACAAAAATCTTGGGAGCCAAAGGTGACGGCAATTCAAGAAGCAAAGGACCTCACCAAACTACCATTAGAAGAACTTATGGGTTCTCTCATGACTCATGAAATCACCTTGAAGGAGAACGAAGAAGATTTCAAGAAAAAGAAAAATATCGCTTTCAAATCTTCAACAAAAGAAGATGATGAGTCCAACGATGAAGGAGATTATGAAGATCTTGCATTCATCACAAGAAAGCTAAAAAGGATGATTAGAAGAAATCAAGGATTCAAGAAGAACTCTAGAAGGGAGTACAAAGGGCAAAGCTCAAAGCAAGATAAGAAAAATGATCAAGTCATTTGCTATGAGTGCAAGAAACCGGGACATGTAAAGATGGATTGTCCTTACTTCAAAAGTCAAAACAAGAAAGCCAAAGCAATGAAAGCCACAAATTGGGATGATAGTGAAGCTAGCTCTACCGAAGAAGAAGATTGCGAAGTGGCAAACATGTGCTTCATGGCTTTAAGTGACGATGAGGTAAGTATTCTAAACTATGATCCTAAACTTTCATATAATGAATTACTTGAAGCATTCCAAAATTTACATGTGCAAATTGATAAGAAAAACTCAAAAATCAATGCTTTCAAAAAGAAGTCAAAAATCATGTTATCTCAATTAGAAGAGTTGGTGGAAATAAATGAAGTTTTAGAAAATGAAAATGAAATTTTAAAGCAAAAGATTTTGAAAGTTTGGAAAATCAAATACATTTATTAAAAACTGAAAATGAGATTTTAAAACAAAAGGATTTTGATAAATTAGAGAAAGAAAATGTTATTTTGAAAAAGAAAAATAATGACTTAAGAAATATTGTTGATAGTTTTATAAAAAGCACAAAAATTTGAATTCTATGTTACAAAACCAAAGGTGTGTTTTTGATAAAAGAGGGTTAGGATATAAAACTCATAAAACTCAAAACTATTTTAAAAACTATTTTGTTCATGCATCTTCTAGGAATAATCCTAATCATTCATGTACTTATTGTGGAAGAAAAGGACACAATATGCATTCTTGCTCCATTAAAAGAAATCCTAATTTGAAACAAATATGGGTTCCAAAAAGTATCATAACTAACCCCCAAGGACCCAAGAACTTTTGGGTACCAAAAAGTTACTCCTTGAATGTTGATTGTAGAGACAAAGGAGTGGCAAACACAAGTGGTACTTAGATAGTGGATGCTCAAGGCATATGACCGGAGATGCCTCCAAATTTTCAAGATTGATCATGAAGAAAGGAGAATATGTGACCTTCGGTGATAATGCCAAAGGAAGGGTAATCGGACATGGTGATATTGGTAACCCTTCTTCACCTATTATTAAAGATGTTTTGCTTGTTCATGGTTTGAAACATGATTTGATTAGCATTAGTCAATTATGTGATAAGTGATATTTTGTTGCTTTTGAGCCTAATAGATGTGTGATTAAGGATGTTAGTAACAATAAGACATTATTTGTTGGTAATAGATGTGGTAATATTTATACAATTGATATTGATGTTAATGATCATGTAGAAAATTGTTTCATTGTTAATCATGATGCTTGTTTATGGCATAGAAGATTAGGTCATGCTAGCATGGACACAATTTCAAAAATTTCTAAAATGATTTAGTTGATGGTCTTCCAAGAATAAAATTTGAAAAGGATAAGATTTGTAATGCTTGTCAATTTGGAAAACAAGTGAGAACTTCTTTTAAACAAAAGAAATTTATTTCATCAAATAAACATCTACAATTACTTCATTTGGATTTATTTGGACCATCAAGAACTCAAAGTCTTGGTGGAAAATATTATGTTTTTATTATTGTGGATGATTATTCAAGATTCACTTGGGTGTTATTCTTGAAAACTAAAAATGAGGCCATACAAGCTTTTTCAAAATTTACAAAAAGAGTCCAAAATCAAAAAGGCATTCTATTGTATCCATTAGAAGTGATCATGGTGGTGAAGTAGACAATGTCGCGTTTGAAAATCTTTGTGGTGAAAATGGTTTTGAACATAATTTTTCCGCACCTAGAACTCCACAACAAAATGGTGTTGTTGAGAGGAAAAATAGGACTATCCAAGAAATGGCTAGGACCATGTTGCTTGAAATAATTTGTCAAAATATTTTTGGGCCGAAGCCATTAATACCGCATGCGTTATAATCAATAGAGTCCATGTTAGAGCTTTAATAAAGAAAACTCCTTATGAACTTTGGAAAGGAAGAAAACCCAACATTGGATTTTTTAAAGTTTTTGGATGTACATGTTTTATTTTAAACACTAAGGATAACCTTGGAAAATTTGATGCAAAAGCCGATGTTGGAATTTTTGTGGGCTACTCCAACCATAGTAAAGCATATAAGTTTTTAATAAAAAGACTCTTACTATTGAAGAATCTATGCATGTTGAATTTGATGAAACTAATGTGATTTCTTCAAAGAATTTAGATGATGATATTGTTGAAGTAGAAAGGCAAATCAAGGAACCAAGGCTTGATGAAAAGAGTCAAGATGATTTACAACTTCAACAAGAAAAGCTTGAGAAAGTAAATGATTCTTCCAAAGAATTACCAAAGGAATTGAGGTATGCAAAAGCTCACCCTAAAGATCTTATTATTGGTGAACCATCACAAGGTATGAGAACTAGATCTTCTTTTAAGAACTTTTGTAATCATTTTGCTTTTGTCTCTCAATTTGAACCAAAATCTTTTAAAGAAGCCAAAAATGACGAAAGTTGTATTTTGGCTATGCAAGAAGAATTGAATCAATTTGAGAGAAATCAAGTTTAGGAATTAGTCCCTAGACCTAAAAATCATTCTATTATAGGCACTAAATAGATTTTTAGAAATAAAGTAGATGAAAATGGCACCATTATTAGAAACAAAGCTAGACTTGTTGCTCAAGGATACAATCAAGACGAAGGTATTGATTATGAGGAAACCTTTGCACCGGTTGCTAGATTAGAATCCATTAGAATGTTGTGTGCATTTGCATGTTATAAAAATTTTACATTATACCAAATGGATGTCAAAAGTGCATTTTTAAATGGTTACTTTATGGAGGAAGTATATGTAGAGCAACCTCTTGGTTTTCAAAATCATGATTTTCCAAACCATGTTTTCAAACTCAAAAAGGCACTTTATGGCTTGAAACAAGCACCAAGAGCATGGTATGATAGATTGAGCAAATTTCTCATTGATAATGGTTTCGAAATGAAAAAAGTTGATACTACTCTTTTTGTTAAAACAAAAAATGAGGATTTATTAATTGTTCAAATCTATGTTGATGATATTATATTTGGTGCTACTAATATTTCTATGTGTGAAGAATTTTCCAAGTGTATGCAACAAGAATTTGAAATGATCTTAATGGGAGAATTAAATTTCTTCCTTGGACTTCAAATCAAGCAATCAATGGATGGGATCTTCATAAATCAAGCTAAATACACAAGAGATCTTCTCAAGAAGTTTGGCATTGATAATTCAAGGACATATAACACACCTATGGGTACATTAACCAAGCTTGACAAAGATGAGAAAGGAAAAGATGTTGAGGTAACAAAATATCGAGGTATGATTGTCTCTCTTTTGTATTTAACTGCTAGTAGACCTGATATTATGTTTAGTGTGTGTATGTGTGCTAGATTTCAGTCTTGTCTAAAGGAATCTCACCTTAAGGCTGTCAAAAGGA
>SNVD02016221.1:0-12610 GCA_013180625.2 Boswellia sacra | reverse complement strand
AATTGATAATCAGATCAAACGAAACAAGAAGAAAATAAAATTCGACAACAACAACACACATTCAAATATACAAGTAGTTGTGATTGTGGCTCACATCTTCCTCTGGTTTTACGTCCAGTAACGGCTGAAAAGCCTTCTATGAGTCGGGGATTTGCTTCCCATCCAGTTTTCTTATAAACTGGCAAACAGGGTCGTTTTTAGTCAGATTCCCTAGACTATAACACGGCAATTAATCACGAAATTTTGTCCATAGATTAAGCAATTCACGCTGAACAAGTCCACAAGAATGTGACTCGAGAGTTAACAAAACATTATCCAGCGACTCATTACTCAAACCATTCTTAATAATGAAAGTTTATCTTCTCTATTCCTGGACGCAAAACCTAATGAACGACAAGTCTGGTTACAATTCCATCTAGCACATTTATAACATACTTGTAACCTTTTCGCTCTCGCCTCTTGGCGTAGTAGCTCTTTCCTAGACCAGGCATGTATTTTGCGAGATTAATGTCCGGCTCACCGGACAAACTCACATTGGCTTCGATAAGCCATCGGATATCAGCAGGCACATTTAAGAGCATCAATGCCCAAAGTCTAGTCATCCGTACTTTATAAATTTTAAAAACAGCATTTTGAGGAAGTGAAAGGAAATATTTACGAAGGTTCGATAGAAAGATATCAGCATCCATTGAATAGGAGAAAAGGAGAGATATTACCGATAATGCGATTGAGTTTGTTCTTCTCCCAGATATGCACGTTTCAAACCTTCGAACAATGGCTTCAACTCCCGTTTGAATGTTTCCTCAAGCTGTTGCACAACTGAACTCGAAGCACGAAATAATCAAATTAAACAAAGGAAGGAAAAGAAAAGAGTAGAGACGAAACTAAAGACACATAAAAAAGATAACGACACAATAAAAAACAAAAGTAAAAAAACAAGTAAAAACAAATAAAAACAAATGAGACAGATGTCAAAGAGAGATAAAACCTGATCAATTTGATAGCCTACGAATTGAATCTCCTCGAGACACAAAAATTGATCATTACTACCTCATTTTATTTTTCTTTTATTCTTTATTTATTTTTAAAAAACATTGGGTTGCCTCCCAATAAGCGCTTGGTTTAACGTCCTCAGCCTGACGTTGGTGCCATCATGGGAGGATCCAATTTCCGTTGTGCTTCTCTAATGGGCTTGGATCCCTCTTCTAACAAGATACGGTCCATGCATATGGATGGGCCTTGGATGTCAACAATGTCCACTCAATAGCTATTTTGTGGTCTGAAGTATTCGGTATGAGTTTCTCTTCTTGTATTCGTGTAGGCCCATTTAAAATTTGTAACTCGCAAAAGTATCATTCTCACCAAGAATCCATGATTCAATGATCTGAAGTGACTTAAGCTCCAAGGTATTGGCTTTCATCACAAAAGGAAGAAGTTTCTCATTAGATAAAGGCAATTCAATGTACGAAACATCATACCTATTTGTGGTGATAGCTCTAGTCTCATCCAAGCTTGTCACAGCTTTCTCCACTTCTTTAGACACTTGTATCCGCTTTCTTGGTTCTTTGAAACTTTCTATCATTATGTGTTCACTAATAGCAACATCCACTCCATTCTTGCGAGTTAACTCAAAACATTGTTGTGGCAAATAATCAATAACGTCAACTGCAAAAAAAGAATGTAAGTCATTAGAGTACCTCATTTCCTCAAAAATATTAAAACACATCACCTTGCCATCAAACTCTATGGTCAGAGTGCCATCATGAACATCAATCTTGATTCTAGCAGTTTTCAAGAATGGTCTCCCTAAAAGAATCGGTGTTGGATTAGGGGATGTCTTATCCTCTATTTCAAGGACATAGAAGTTTGCTGGGAAAACCAATTGATTCACCTGCACAAGCACATCTTCCACAACACTTTTGGTAAGTTGAATGGTAATATCAGTTTCCGCAAAAGGTCCAAGATTTAAAGAAGCATAAATAGAATATGGAGATGTTAATAGATGCTTCATAAATCTAACGGTAGCTCTTCAAACTTGGTATCAATGGTGAATTTTGAAGGGGAAGCGTACTGGATCATTGCATTTCGGAGGAATTTTTCTTTGTAATACAGCTGAAACATTTTCCCCCACACTTACTTTCTCATTCCCTTTTAAAATTTTCTTGTTGGTGCATAACTCCTTGAGACATTTTGTATAACGAGGTACTTGCTCGATAAAATCCAGAAGTGGTACATTTACCTCGATTTTGCAAAAAGTTTCTAGAATTTTCTGTTCTTGTTCCTCCTTCTTCGATTTTGCAAATCTACTAGGAAAAAGTGGAGGAGTAACATATGAAGGCATGGGAGTTATAGGATTTACCTGAGAAGTCAATGTTTTGTTCATGGTGGATGTGGTGTCATATCCTTCATCAGTTTGTGATTTTCCTGACAAGACATCTAATTGCTCTCCACTTCGCGAAGTTATCGCACAAGCATTCTCTCTTGGATTGATCACCGTTTGAGAAGATAATTTTTCTGAGTTTTGGCCCTCGAATTTGCTCATGCTAGTAGCCAATTGTCCCATTTGATTTGCCAGGTTTTGGATACTTGCCCCAGTTTCCTGCTGGAATTGCATTGTGTTAGTGGCAAGTTCATTAACAGTATCCTGGAGTGACATACCTGAGTTTTCTGGAGTTGGTTGTGGTGTTGGTTGTGGCATTGTTGGTGGTTGCATTTGAAATGGTTGCTGCACTCTAGGTTGATTAAAACCTTGCGTCCGATTTGGTATGGCATTTGGTGCGATTGGTTGATGATTCCAGTAATTAAAATTAGGATGATCTCCCCATCCAGCATTATAAGTGTTAGAGAAGGGATCATACCTGTCTCTTATACACATCTAGATGTGTATAAGAGACAGGCATTGGCTTGTTCCATATATTCTTTTTGTAAAGTTGGATACATGTCGATTGGATGCTCCATCGTAGAATATATCCCACATTCATAAGATTTTTGTATATCTCCTACAGCCATGTTTTCCACAAGAGAGGTTAGCTCAAAAAGTTGTTATTCAATGTTCGGAGTGCTTACCTCATTTACTCTCCATGGTACTTGTGGCTCAAATCCGCTATTGAATTGATAGAAGTTTACTGCCATGTTGTCTAAACACAAACAATCAGAAAAGAAAAACAAAGAAAATATGAATTAACAATGAAAACAAAATAACAAATCGATTAGAAAATCAATCCCCGGCAACGGCGCCAAAAACTTGATGCGTTCGAAACTAGCAAGTATACTAGTCGCAAAAGTAATAAAGTGATAAGTAAGATATCGTTCCCACGAGGATTGATTCTAATTGAATTTGTTATTTTACAGCCACAACAGAACAAATGGGGGGTTTTGTTTATTGATTAACTAAATGAAATATTAATGCAAGTAAAGAATAACAAAACAGAAAGTTAATTTGAGTGAAAACGCAATGAGAGAAACCTGGTTAAGGGATCCTTCTCTGCCACAAGATATGGATTTGCTAATTAATCATAGAATTGTCATCCAATTACACCATTGAAATTATCAACCGTAGATAACAACAAGCTCTGTTATCCCAATCTTTCCTTACTTTGTTGTTAAATAAAACAGGCTCTTATTTAATCTCTATCCATTAAACAACCTAGAACAAGCTCTCTAAATTTAATTCAATGGATGCAGTACGATAAGAAAGATAGGTTGATCTAAGCAATAAACACACAAGCTCGGATTATTTAACTTAGGTTGTATTCTCCAATTGCAATCTCTGATCACAATTTGGCTACTAAGGATTAGAAATTCAAGACAATTACGGATCAAGATTTCTACTCTAGTAATAGACAACAACCAGATTATATTCAGTTGGCCATTCCAAATACAATCAGCAAGCAATCATAAGCATTAGATATGGGAAAATACAAGCAACTTCAATTAGAGAATTGGATAACAACTTCTTGCACAATTAACTCACAAAAACCATATCAGGGGCTTTGAAATCACCATCAACCAATTCAGATTCAGTTACACATGTTTAAGAACGTGGTAAATACAATACAACATGGAGACATTTCAGAAAATGAAAGGGAAGGGAAAAACTAGCAAATTTGATGTAATTTTCTTTGGATTGTAGTTCTTCCTCTTTCCAAGCTTCCTTTCTCCTTCAAGAACTCCAGGCGATGAAAGAATTCCAGAGCTGCAGCCTCCACTACATTCTCCCCTCTTCAAGTTATGAAAATAAAACCCTAAAATGTGTTTAAATACTCTGCTACAGTAACCTGCTACAGTGTCCCGTATTATACATGCTACAGTGATTTGTGGAATTACATTTCTATACTTCTCACACTGTTTTGATTACAACTTGTGGTACACTGAATGGATTTATAAACCGTAAATTTCTCCAGAAAATAGACTTCGAGAGCTTTCCAACGGTATATAATATGTCATGGGGTTCATTGTATATCAATACAATTAAATCCGAGAAGATGGTTGACTAGCAGAGGTGAAAATGAAGGGTTTTACTCCATTTTTATGCAAGTTGCTCCAAAACTCCTACAAACATCAAAACCACACAAAAACATTAAAAATACCAAGGAATATAGCAAAGAAACATGGACGAATTGATATGAAAATGATATATAAATAGACACCTTACTCACTACCCTATGGCATAATTACACGTGGGAGACAAGTGTGGAGGTTTTGTCAACCTCCACCGAAAGTGTATCTCCATTTTTTATGATTCACGTGGGAGACAAGTGTGGGGGTTTTGTCAACCCCCGCCGAAAGTGTATCTCCATTTTCCATGCTTCACGTGGGAGACAAGTGTGTAGGTTTTGTCAAACCTCGCCGAAAGCATATCTCATTTTTTCAAATCCTGGGGCGATAAATCTGCATCGAGCAACCCCCACCGAAAGTATGTCCCCATGTGTCAAAATTTGAGAGTTTTATGGGTGTAGATATACATTCTGCATATTTTCATATGTCATTCCATAACCTGTCTTGCAATTGAAAAGCATAATATCTAACGTGTCTTACACAAGATTAAAGCACTTGTAGAAATGGAGAAAACACCAATTCGGCGATACCAAAATATATGCGTATTTTGTGGATCGCAATTTGGTAAAGATGGAGAGTTTACAACAGCAGCTCTTGATCTTGGTAGGACATTAGCTGCGAGGGGTATTCATTTGATTTATGGAGAGGGTAGTCTTGGGTTAATGGGGTGTGTGTCGACAGCTGCATCCTTAGGAGGAAGCAAAGTTCTCGGCATTATCCCTAAACCATTAGCTGTACGAGATATCGTAGGCAAAACCATGGGGGAAGAGTTACAGGTTTCTAGTATGCATGAGCGTATTGCACATATGGTCATTAAATCTGATGCATTTATAGCTTTGCCCGGTGGTTATGGTACATTAGAGGAGATAATTCAAATCACCACTTGGGCACAGCTAAACATCCATCGGAAACCCATTGGTTTGTTAAATGTCAATAATTTTTTTGATGGTTTGGTGTCTTTTCTTGATCAAGCAGTAGAAAAAAACTTCATCTCACAGTCGGCGAGGCAAATCCTGGTTACAGCTTCAACTGCAGGGGAGTTAATTGACAAATTACAAGCATTCGTTTATTCGCCTGATCCAACAATATCTCGGATAGATTGGTTTGGAGAAGGCAATAAGAGGCGTAAACTGGATTTAACGCTCCATCTGTAATCTCTATCTGCTGGTTTGCTTCATTTTCGTTTGCTTTCTCTTTATTGTATTTATTTGAGTTGAGTTTTTTTTCAGGTTGTTTCTTTCATCCCAGGTAATTTTTCTAATCTTTGCTTTTAGAGTGGTGGCTTAAAAAGTTTAAGTTCTCTTGAAACGCATTCTGGATCTCTTCAATCCATAATGGCTGAATAAGGAGGCTAACTTCTAAACTTTTTACACCCATTCTAACTGACTTGTTTGCGTTTACTGATTTGTTGGACTTTATTATTTTCTGAGTAAGTTTAGTTTATGTAATTTCGAGTTGTTGTGTGTTTTTGTCTTTATCAGTTTCGATTCAAAAAAAAAAAAAACATTGTGGAAAAACTTGAGAATGGCAGAATATGGGGTTTCCTTAACTCTTGAAACGCATTCTCTCTAAATAAATCTGTAGTTTGTTTATTTTATGGTGTTTGAAGTGTCTTGTTTCTTGTTTTGTTCTTCATAATAAAGGTATATAGGCTGGAAACCTTAAGTCTGCGGGCTACTGGTCCTAAGGATTGTTGAAATATACAATCTTGACTCAGGTGTAACAACGCCACGTACCTCTTTTCTTGAATTTTGTGGGTCGATGATAAGATAATGATTGAATTAAGAATAACTCTTGGAAAATGATAAATGATGCATGGATCCGTGTGCTTGAAATGTTTATTGGTTTTGCTTTGCTTTTGATTCCTTGCGCAACATTGAGCACTGAGCTATTATCACTGAGTTATTTGTTCACTTAGAGAAATTTTTTGTAATTTAAATGTTTCTTCAGATTTCAATGAATTCTAGAACTTGTTTGATGGTCACTCAAGGCGAACTCCTAGGCTGTGCAACATTGGGGAAATGATTTAGGCCATCTTTGGACCGTTTGAGCGTTAATAGCCAACCTTGACTGAAATTGATCCCTAGTTACCCCTTTGAGCCTATGTAAGCCTTTTTCTTTGTTAACTCACTAAAAGATTTCCTAACCTCAAATGAATTTATTCCAAACAGTTTATCCCTTACCTATGAGCATATAGATCGTTCACAATTAAATTTTGAGCTATGTTCTGGTTTTGGGAAGTTAGAGGAGGTTGGGATGTGTCATGAGCAATGCAAGTGAGTTCTATTGTGTTTAAAAAAAAAGAAAGAAAAAAAGAAAAAAAAAACTAATCTGTACTTATCGTCCACGTACTTACACATTGAGGACACTGTGTTGTTTAAGTGTGGGGGAGGGAAAGTGTAATAAAAAAAGAAAAAAAAAGAAAAAAAGAACAAAAGAAGAAGAATAAGAGATCTATACCCTTAAGTGTTCGTGAAAAGAATGAAACAACAAAGTGTGGGGGTGTAGTTTTCTTTTGTTTTCTGCAAAAAAAAAAAAAAAGATTGAGTGTTCTAAAAAAGTTTGGGGGAGTAACCTGGTGAATTGAAATGAAGTTGTGTTATAGGGTTGAGCTCTACATAGTCTTGAATGATTTATGTGTTTGTGGGTGATTTGAGCCAAAATTATTATCCTTTATCATACCTTCACCCAAGCCAAACGTTACAAGCTTAATAAAGTCCTACTTGATCCTAGGTGTTGTGCTTGTCTACATTAGTGGAGAGTGACTTGAAAAGCAGGCCTATGGAGTTCATTTATACACTCATCTTCAATATTAATTATGATTCATTTTTATGCATAAACTCATCCGGGTTACAAGTGATTAGGTGAGAATGGCTCTACACACACACACTTGAGGAATTGAAATGAAGCGAAACTAATCTTTAAGATAAAATTCTTGATCAAGTGCATTATTTTGAAGTATTCCTTGGGTTATAATAAGTACAATCTTTGAGGCCTATTTGCAAGATGAAGCATTTGTGTGTTTTAATTTTTTGTTGATTCTGTTTCGGTTTAGTTTTAGTTCACATTGTCGTAGTTGCTCGAGGACTAGCAAAGTCTAAGTGTGGGGGAATTTGATAAGTGTCTATTTATATATCATTTTCATATCAATTCGTCCATGTTTCTTTGATATATTCCTTGGTATTTTTATGTTTTTGTGTGGTTTTGATGTTTGTAGGAGTTTTGGAGCAACTTGCACAAAAAATGGAGTAAATCCCTTCATTTTCACCTCTGCTAGTCAGTGATCTTCTCGGATTTAATTGTATCGATATACAATGAACCTGACGACATATTATATACCGTTGGAAAGCTCTCGAAGTCTATTTTCTGGAGAAATTTACGGTTTATAAATCCATTCAGTGTACCAAAAGTTGTAATCAAAACAGTATGAGAAGTATAGAAATGTAATTCCACAAATCACTGTAGCATGTATAATACGGGACATTGTAGCAGGTTACTGTATCAGAGTATTTAAACAAATTTTAGGGTTTTATTTTGAGAACTTGAAGGGGGGAGAACGTGTTGGAGGCAGCATTTCTGGATTTCTCTCATCCCTTGGAGTTCTTGAAGGAGAAAGAAGATTTTGAAAGAGGAGGAACTACAATTCCAAGAAGATTCATCTACAAGAAGATTTTCAAAGAATTTGCTAAGTTCTTTCTTTCCTTTTCAATTCTGGAATTTCTCTGTATTGTATTTGTTATTCTGATTGAATATGTGTAACTAAATCTGAAATGGTTGAGGGTGATTTCAAAGCCCTTGATATGGATTTTGTGAGTTGATTGTGTAAGAAATTGTTATCCAATTCTCTAATTGAAGTTGCTTGTATTTTCCCATATCTAATGCTTATGATTACTTACTGATTGTATTTGGAATGGCCAACTGAATATAATCTGGTTGTTGTCTATTGCTATAGTATAAATCTTGATCCGTAATTGTCTTGAATTTCTAATCCTTAGTAGCAAAATTGTGATCAGAGATTGCAATGGAAGAATTGAATAGCGTTGAAACTCAGCAAGTATACTAGTCGCACAAGTAATTAAGTGATGAGTAAGATATCGTTCCCACGAGGATTGATTCTAATTGAATTTGTTATTTCCAGCAACAATAAACTAAACAGAGGGGGTTTTTGTTGAATGCTTTACTAAATGAAATAAGAATGCAAGTAAAGAATAACAAAACAGAAAGTAAATTTGAATGAAAAATCAATGGGAGAAAGCTGGTTAAGGGATCCTTCTCTACCACAAGATATGGATTTGCGAATTAATTGTAGAATTGTCATCAATTACACCATTGAAATTACCAACCGTAGATAACAACAAGCTCTGTTATCCCAATCTTTCCTTACTTTGTTGTTAAACAAAACAGGCTCTTTATTTAATCTCTATCCATTAAACAACCTAGAACAAGCTCTCTAAATTTAATTCAATGGATGCATTACGATAAGAAAGATAGGTTGATCTAAGCAATAAACACACAAGCTCGGATTATTTAACTTAGGTTGTATTCTCCAATTACAATCTCTGATCACAATTTTGCTACTAAGGATTAGAAATTCAAGACAATTACGGATCAAGATTTCTAGTCTATCAATAGACAATATCCGGATTATATTCAGTTGGCCACCCAAATACAATCCAGCAAGCAATCATAAGCATTAGACATGGGAAAATACAAGCAACTTCAATTAGAGAATTGGATAAAAACTTCTTGCACAATCAACTTACAAAAACCATATCAGGGGCTTTGAAATCACCCTCAACCAATTCAGATTCAGTTACACATGTTTAAGAACGTGGTAAAATACAATACAACATGGAGACATTCCAGAAAATGAAAGGGAAGGGAAAAACTTAGCAAATTTGATGTAATTATCTTTGGATTGTAGTTCTTTCTCTTTCCAAGCTTCCTTTCTCCTTCAAGAACTCCAAGAGATGAAAGAATTCCAGAGCTGAAGCCTCCACCACGTTCTCCCCTCTTCAAGTTATGAAAATAAAACCATAAAATGTGTTTAAATACTCTGCTACAGTAACGTGCTACAGTGTCCCGTATTATACATGCTACAGTGATGTGTGGAATTACATTTCTACACTTCTCACACTGTTTTGATTACAACTTTCGGTACATTGAATGGATTCATAAACCGTAAATTTCTCCAAAAAGTAGACTTCGAGAGCTTTCAACGGTATATGATATGTCATCGGGTTCATTGTATATCAATACAATTAAATCCGAGAAGATGGTTGATTAGCAGAGGTGAAAATGAAGGGTTTACTCCATTTTTGTGCAAGTTGCTCCAAAACTCCTACAAACATCAAAACCACACAAAAACATAAAAATACCCAGGGATATAGCAAAGAAACATGGGCGAATTGATATAAAAGTAATACATAAATAGACACCTATCAAATTCCCCCACACTTAGACTTTGCTAGTCCTCGAGCAAATAAAATGATACGAAACAAAACTAAACCGAAACAAAATCAAAGAAAAATTAAAACACACAAATGCTTCAACTTGCAAATAGGCCTCAAAGATTGTACTTAATTATAACCCAAGGAAAACTCAAAATAATGCACTTGATCAACAATTTTATCTCAAATATTAGTTTCGCTTCACTTCAATTCCTCAAGTGTGTGTGTGTAGAGCCATTATCACCTAATCACTTGTAACCCGGATGAGTTTATGCTTAAAAATGAATCATATTTAATAGTGAAGATGTGTGTATAAATGAACTCCATAGGCCTGCTTTCAAGTCACTCTCCACTAATGTAGACATGTACAACACCAAGGATCAAGTAGGACTTTATTAAGCTTGTAACGTTTGGCTTGAGTGAAGGTATGATAGAGGATAATAATTTGGCTCAAATCATCCACAAACATATAAATCATTCAAGGCTAAGAAGAGCTCAACCCAATAACAAAACTTATTTCAATTCACCGGGTTACTCCCCCAAACTTATTTAGAACACTCAATCTCCTCTTTTTTTTTTTTTTTGCAGAAAACATAAGAAAACTACACCCCCACACTTTGTTGTTTCATTCTTTTTAAGAACATTCAAGGGTATAGATCTCTTTTTCTTCTTTTTTTTCTTCTCTTTTTTTTTCTTTTCTTTAACTACAATTTCCCTCCCCCACACTTAAATAACACATTGTCCTCAATGTTTAAGTATGTGGAAGATAAGTGCAGATTGTTTTTTTTCTGTTTTTTTTTTTTTTACAAACACAATCAAACTCACTTGCATTGCTCATGGCACAATCCAACCTCCTCTAACTTTCCAAAACCAGAACATAGCTCAAAATGTAATTCAATCGAGGTTAGGAATTCTTTTAGTGAGTTAACAAGGAAAAAGGCTTACAGAGGTTCAAAGGGGTAACAATGGATCAATTTCAGTCAAGGTTGGCTATTAAGGCACAAACGGTCCAAAGATGGCCTAAATCATTTCCCCAATGTTGCACAGTCTAGGATTTCGCCTCGATTGGCCATCAAACAGGTTCTAGAATTCATTGAAATCTGAAGAAACATTTAAATTACATAAACTTTCTCTAAGTGAACAAATAACTCAGTGATAATAGCTCAGTGCTCAAGGTTGTGCAAGGAATCAAAAGCAAAGCGAAAACCAATAAACATTTCAAGCACACAGATCCATGCATCATTTATCATTTTCCAAGAGTTATTCTTAATTCAATCATTTTCTTATCTTCGACCCACAAAATGCAAGAAAAGAGGTACGTGGCGTTGTTACACCTGAGTCCAGATTGTATATTTCACCAATCCTTAGGACCAGTAGCCCGCAGACTTAAGGTTTCCAGCCTATATACCTTTATAATGAAGAACAAAACAAGAAACAAGACACTTCAAAAAACATGAAATAAACAAACTACAAAGTTATTAAGGAAGAATGCGTTTCAAGGGTTAAGGAAACCCCATATTTTGCCATTCTCAGGTTTTTCCACAATGTTTTTTTTTTCGAATCGAAACTGATAAAGACAAAAACACACAACAACTCTAAATTACACAAAACTAAACTTACTCATAAAATAACAAAGTCCAACAAGCCAGCAAGCAAAAACAAGTCAGCTAGAATGGGTCTAAAAAAGTTTAGAAGTTAGCCTCCTTATTCAGCCATTATGGATTGAAGAGATCCAGAATGCGTTTCAAGAGAACTTGAACTTTTAAGCCACCACTCTAAAAACCGAGATTAGAAAATATTACCTGGGACGAAAGAAATAACCTGAAAAAGCTCAAAAGAAATAACATGAAAACTCTCAAATAAACACAATAAAAAGAAAGCAAAACAAAAACAAAGTAAAACCAACAGATAGAGATTACAGAGATGGAGCGTTAAATCAGTTTACGGATGCGTTCGAAACTAGCAAGTATACTAGTTGCACAAGTAATAAAGTGAAGAGTGAGATATCGTTCCCACGAGGATTGATTCTAATTAAATTTGTTATTTTTCAGCAACAATAAACTAAACAGGGGGGATTTTTGTTGAAGGATTTACTAAATGAAATAAGAATGCAAGTAAAGAATAACAAAACAGAAAGTAAATTTGAATGAAAAATCAAGGGGAGACACTTGGTTAAGAGTTCATTCTCTGCCACAAGATATGAATTTGTGAATTAACATAGAATTGTAATCCAATGACAGCATTGAAGTTATCAACCGTAGATAACAACAAGCTCTGTTATCCCAATCTTTCCTTACTTTGTTGTTAAATAAAACAAGCTCTTTATTTAATTCTATCCATTAAACAACCTAGAACAAGCTCTCTAAGCTTAATTCAATGGAAGCATTACGATGAGAAAGATAGGTTGATCTAAGCAATAATCACACAAGTTCAGATTATTTAACCTAGGTTGTATTTCCCAATTGCAATCTCTGATGATAATTTTGCTACTAATGATTGGAAATTCATGACAATTACGGATCAAGATTTCTAATCTAGCAATAGACAACAACAGATTATATTCAGTTGGCCATTCCAATACAATCAGTAAGCAATCATAAGCA
>SNVD02016220.1:0-125307 GCA_013180625.2 Boswellia sacra | reverse complement strand
TTGATATTAATAGTAAATTAACATTACAATAAAACTTCACTCGTTTCCATAATTAAAACAACCATATATATTAATTTAATCGCTTGCTATTATTTGTTATTTTTATTTAAATTTTTTTTATAATTAGAATAAAATATGTAAATTATTGTAATGTAAGTGTGACTCAATAAATTTTGAGTAATACTACTTTTACAAACTACTTATACAAACTCAACTATACAAATTAACGTGGCATAATATGATTTAATAAATAAATACAGTGATTTGATAAATATAAATTAATAATAAATGACATTAATTAATATGGGTGATGTGGCGATCATATAAGGATGCCACATCAGTTTGCATATGTGATTTTATATAAATAGTTTGTATGAGTAGCATTACTCATAAATTTTTTGAAGAATATCATTTTTAATAGTTGTTAGATGATTTGGACATAATTATCTTATTTAATCTTTTAATAATATTTTTATTATATTTTTTGTATTAAATAAAAATAAAAATTATAAGTTAGCCTCTCCAGATTTCGTAGCCTGGCTCTGCCGTTGATCAGAACCGTTATGAATACCCTTTAAATGAACCGACGAATGAAGTGGAAGGATATATATATATATCATCGTATTTTATGATTTTTATAAAAGATAATTAAGTTTTGAGGGGTTTTTTTATTGAGAAATCAGGAGAAAATAACCAAATTTTAGGGGACCTTTTAAAAAATAATATGTTTAATTTTTTATCTGATTGCATAGTCAAGTTTAGTAATAAATAGAAATATCCGTACAAAAAATATTTAAGGGTGCCTACCGGTCAACACATATTAGGGGTTAACGAGTTAAACACGTTAATACATTATAGGGTAACTAATAGTTTGGGTTATTTTTAAAACACAGCTGAGATTTAGTTGTTTTGGCACATCTCTCTTATTTCTTATTATTATAAAAAAAAAATTACTTTATAATATTAAAATATTAAAGGTTGAACATGGAAGAAGTTATCGGAATTTGAAACCCACTAGTTCTGGTAAACAGATTTTCTTTAACATGAAGTTATTATGTAAGTTTCGTTATTAACTATGATTGCCGGATTTCCTAGTGTTTGCGAACGAAAGCAATCCGGTGGAAATATCGAATAAATTAATTGAAGGAACTCCTAAATTGGATTAAAAATTGGAAACGTCCTCCAACTCGTAAAACTATTATCTCATTCAATACATTTCGTATTAGGAATCCTTGATTTCCTTGACAAAAATTAGCTATAAAAAGCCCTCCCTACCTCACAAATCATCACTTCAATTCTTTTCACTTCTCTCTCAAAACAACTTTCTTTCGTTCCTTCTCGTATTCTTAGCAAAACAATAATGAGTTGCCCATCTGAGTCATCCGTAGCCAATTATGGAAACAAACACTTATACGGCGATCCTGGAGAAGAAAAGATCACCTAATAGGCTGATAGTTGACGAGGCGGTCAATGATGACAACTCCATCGTTGCCTTGCACCCTGATACAAAGGAGAAGCTGCAATTCTTCGGCATTGATACCATTCTCATCGAAGGCAAGAAACGGAGGGAAACCATTTGCATTGTCCTTGCAGACGGCACATGTGAGCAGCATACTATAAGGGTGAATAAAGTTGTAACATCCAACCTCAGGGTGCGACTTGAAGATGTCGTGTCCGTGCATCTGTGCCCGGAACTTAAGTATGGAAACCGTGTTCATATTCTGTCTCTTGATGATACCATCGAAGGTGTTTCCGGAAATCTTTTCGATGCATATTTGAAACCTTATTTCCAGAAATCTTTCCGTCCTGTTAGGAAAGGAGACTTGTTTCTCGTCCGAGGGGTTATGGAAGCGTGGAGTTCAAGGTCGTTGAAACTGATCGAGGGGAGTATTGTATTGTTTCTCCGGACACTCAGATTTTCTGTGAGGGAGAAGCAGTGAAAAGACGACCCCATTTGGATTATCCTCATTGGAAGTCCTACATTGATTGGTTAAAGGGTTAAGAGAAGGTCATAGAGCTTATATATGGGAGGAGTTCCTCCACCTAATAGACTAGTCTTTTGGACTGGATACTTACTTCATATATGATGGCCCATTTGTTGAAACACCATTTGTAAAAAATCATCCACGTAATAGATTAGTCCTCTACCTAATAGACTAGTCTTTTAGGCTGAATACCCATTCCTTGAAAAAGATGGCTCAGATCTCATTCCAAGATGGCTCAGATCTCATTCCTTGAAAAGGATGGCTCAGATACCTGAGTTAGGAGTTAATCTTTTGGGCTGGATACCCATTCCTTGGATACCCATTCCTTGAGAAGGATGGCTCAGATACCTGAGTTCTTCCATTGAGGCATCCTCAACTCTTTAAAGTAATCGGTGTGAAACCAGCGAAAGGAATCTTACTTTATGGTCCTCCAGGCTCGGGAAGGACGTTGACAGCTAGAGCTGTTGCTAACGAAACTGGGGCCTTTTTCTTTCCATTACCGGGCCAGAGATCGTGTCCAAAATGGCTGGAGAGAGCGAAAGCAATCTCAGGAAAGCGTTTAAAGAAGCTGAGAAGAATGCTCCATCAATCATATTCATGGATGAGATTGATTCGATTGCTCCCAAGCGTGAGAAGACTCATGGTGAAGTTGAAAAGAGGATTGTTTCACAGCTTTTGACTCCCATGGAAGGACTGAAATCTCGGGCCCATGTTATTGTTATAGGGGCTATCAATCCCCCAAACAGTATTGATCCTGCTTTAAGAAGGTTTGGTAGATTGAAAGGGAGATAGATATTGGTGCTCCGGATGAAGTTGGGCGCCTTGAGGTTCTCCGCATCCATACCAAGAACATGAAGCTGTCTGACGATGTTGATATTGAAAAGATTGCTAAAGATACTCATGGGTTCGTTGGCGCTGATCTTGCTGCTCTCTCTACCGAAGCTGCACTCCAATGTATCAGAGAGAAGATGGATGTGATCAACTTGGCCGATGAAACTATTGATGCTGAAATCTTTGGGTGTTAAGAACGAGCACTTCCAAGCTGCTCTTGGATTTACAAACCCCTCTGCTTCGCGGGAAACCGTTGTTGAAGTTCCGAATGTCAGCTGGAATGACAATGGAGGCCTTGAAAACGTTAAGCGGGAGCTTCAAGAGACGGTTCACTATCCTGTGAGGCATCCAGAGAAGTTTGAGAAATTTGGGATGTCACCTTCGAAAGGTGTCTTTTTCTATGCTGCCGCCCCCGCGCCCCCGCCGCCCCCCACAAGGATGTGGGAAAACTCTACTGGCTAAGGCAATCGCGAACGGATGCCAAGCGAATTTCATCAGTGTCGAAGGACCTGAGCTTCTTACAATGTGATTTGGTGAGAGTGAAGCCAATGTGCAAGAGATATTTGACAAGGCTAGGCTATCTGCCCCATGTGTTCTCTTCTTCGACGAGCTTGACTCCATTGCTACTCAGAGAGGAAGCAGTGCTTGGGGATGCGGGTGGGGCAGCTGACCGGGTTTTGAATCAGCTTCTAACCCAGATGGATGAAATGTCTTCCAAGAAGACTGTCTTCATAATAGGAGCCACACACAGACCTGACATAATTGATCCAGCATTACCGCGGCCTGACCGACTTGATCAATTAATTTATATTCCTCTTCCAGATGAAGAATCGCCGTATCAAATCTTTAGATCTTGTTTGAGAAATCGCCGTATCAAATGTTTAGATCTTGTTTGAGAAAGTCTCCGGTCTCGAACGACGTGGATCTGAAAGCATTAGCCAAGTATATTGGAGGCTTCAGTGGGGCAGATGTTACGGAAATATGCCAAAGAGCTTGCAAGTTTGCCATTAGAGAGGACGTAAAGAAGGATATTGAGAAGATGATAAAAAGTAGGAACAATCCCGAAGCCATAGTTGATGAAATGGAGGAAGAAGCAGAGATCAAGGCTCCTCATTTTGAAGAGTCCGTGAAGTTTGCTCGTAGGAGCGCTAGTGATGCTGATATGCTAAAACATCAAGCAATTGCTCAGACCTTGCAGGAGTCCAGGGGCTTT
The DNA here is from genome assembly GCA_013180625.2 of Boswellia sacra. Lineage (NCBI taxonomy): Eukaryota > Viridiplantae > Streptophyta > Magnoliopsida > Sapindales > Burseraceae > Boswellia > Boswellia sacra. The sequence continues at coordinate 121,278 of SNVD02016220.1, read as the reverse complement.
GGGACTGAATTCAAGTTTCCTGAGGCTATGGATTCTGACTGATAATTTGAATAGCTAGTTTTTGTTTTTACCTATAGTTAATTACCTAGAGTTTTTTCATAGGCACTTCACAACAGTGAAAATATTCTTTGTTGCGTCATGATATTAAGAATTGTTAGTTTGTTTTCACTCCATTTTTTTTTAATCAATGATTAAGATACTCATACGAATTTATCCAAATCCAAAATGATTTTGTAATAAATTATGCCACTAAATAATGTACAACTATGATTTCTATACCATGTTTGACCTGATTTCTACATAAAAAGAACAATTGTCTTAAAGTAGCTTGATCAATAACTATACAACATCGACTCAGAAAAGTGTCAACTAAACTGTTAATCTTGATTGATCATATTGACATGTAGATGTAACTGATCCACTTAATGTCTTTACCATTACATAAAAGCAAGAAAATATGAGAAATAGAGAACTAGAGATTGAAATGTATTCTCTGTACTGATAAATCCCGCATCAATTCTTCTAGTTACGTATAACCGGATTTAAATGGCAGGATTAAATTGCTATAAAATGATCCTCCCATGGCAGTGTCCCTCTGCAAGTGACAAGAAAAATCTCATTTCAACAACATTATGTACCAGACTCTTGAGTCTTAAAACTTCAATACAAAGACATTAATCCCATCCTAAGCAAAATAAGTCACGATTGTGTACTAATTAATCAGATTTTGAGCAAGTGTTCTGCTGATGCTTGTATCGGCACACCGACAAACCATTAAAGATCAATCTATATACTGTTTCACGGCTCCACCAATCATTTCATCCGAGCACTATAAAGAAAACGTACTGAACCAGAAATGAAAGGAACAGTCAGCAGCACCAAAAAGGAATAAAGAACAAACGAAACTGTAACGTTTGCATATGATAACACTAAGTAACAAAACTAAATATTCCTGCTGCTCTGGATGAGTGGGAAATAGTTACTTCTCTTTTGGATATCATGGGCCATTGAAAGAACCAGTTCAACGAAAGGTTTATTTGATAAGGTTGACCAAGCCGTACTTTCCAAAAGAAAGATGGTATAAAAGGGGAAATACAATTGCAGGCAAAAATTTGTAGGATGACACCAAAGCGGCATTTACACGAAGAGTAGTACTAACCTTACAAACTTTCTATACAAACCAACGTGACATAACATGAAGGTAAGAGTAAAAGTGAAGTCAAAAAAATTAATTTTGATGATTGAGGTGGCAATAAATAAAAAATGCCACATCAATTTGTATAAAAAATTTGTAAAGATAGCATTACTCATATACCAGTTTTCAATACAAACTAATGTCAAACAAAATAGATGAAAAACAAAAGCTAAAAAGCCAACCCAGTAAATAAATATGCATAAACTGCAAGGTGTTGGCTCAATAGTAAAGTCATTTAGCGGCGCTTAAGAAGAATCAAGTCTAAAGTTTGATTAGGTGTAATCAATTCCTTAGTCCTTTGGGTCATGTCAGCTGTCTATGGCTCAAGGTATAGCTTAAGATTTAGCCAATCTATGTGGGAGGGGCGCTTATCATAGACCCTAGACTAACAACAAGGTTATAAATATTATAATAAAATAATTAAAAATGTACGATGTGTTAATAAAAATATAAATATCATATCAATTTGTACACAAGTTATGGATATGGTCAATTACCTCCACTAGAGAAGAGATACACTAACATTTTTACTTCAGATCTCGGCAGAATGCACTTCCACAACAACATTTAAATGCCTTAATGGGATGATCATGATCACTGAAGTCAATTCCATAGTCCTGCAACCATCTACACAATGAGAAAATGCATATAGATTTCCTCATCAAATTCCAACTGAAATTTTGAGAAGCTATCGATCAGCTGCATAAACAATTTGATTTATTGATTGCTCTAGAAAGTACAATTATTGGTAGCTCAAGGATCTATCTGGAACAGACAATTTTTAGTAGTGTTTATAAAAATAGATCTTGTAATATTGGGCAAGTTGTTTGAATATAAAAGAGTATAATAGTAATAAATTGTACAAAATGGTGTTATCATATAGAACAGATAAAGATTACAAAATTATAATAAGTTTAAAGGTATCTTCACATTTCAAAATTTTTAAAAATCTTCACTAAATTATTTAGTGAAGAGCCAAAATTTTGAACTTCTTCTAAGAGACATAAAAGCTATGCTTTAATTCAGTACAAGCGTTTCATATATTGCAAACAAACAACTGTAAAATATATTAAAAGAGCTTTAAATATTAAAAAAAATAATTAGTAGATAAACCCAACCAAAATAGCACTAAATATTATATCTTAAGAATGTTTCACCAAAACAACCAAAAATTTGGGAAAAAAAAAAGAAGAAGAAGAAATAAGAATATCCAAATGGTAGCTCTAAACCTATTAATTTTCTATGACCACTTCAGTAACTATAATACTAAACATGCATATAATTTTACAAGTGCTTTTATTGTAGACTTTGAGGACACTCCAGACCATAAGGTAGTTAATATATATATATATATATATATATATATATATGTATAATGTTGATAAAGATGTACTTTAAATTTCCTTTCGTTTTCTTACTTTTTTATTTTATTCTCTTTTTCCTAAAAAGCAATCAACATTATTTCTACTCACAATAACAACAACAATAATGATAATAATAATGAACTAGAAATAATAAAATAGTAACAAATTAAACATGACAAAAATGCTCTATGAATACTGAAGATTGTGCTGAATTCTAAATGGAAGACCACTAAAGGGGCACTACAATTCCTCATTTGCTTCATCAAATCTCATACTAATCAAAACAAGAATTGCACACCTTAACTCATGGCAAAAAATTTATAATCCTATAACCATTTATCATATGATCACGGATGACAAAATTTACTTGCATTAAACCCACCTACCCAGGTCAGCTCTTCTAAAGCATCCACTTTTCTTTTTGTGAAAAAGGCAAGCTGCACAGGAGAAAACAAGCAACCTTTAGAGATGTACTTCTTCAGAAATGTCTCATAGTATGTATGATATTGAGCAGAGGAAAACCAGTCAGATCCATACATGATAATAGTGACGATCAGGGGTCTCCACTTCAACCGGAATATCAATCAAGTTGGCATCAAAGCATCTAAAAGTGATAAAAAGAAAATTATATTGACAAAGAGAAACAAAGAGGAAAAACATGAAGGGTAAAAAAGTATGACATGCACCTATCATTCTTAAAAATCTCTAACAAAAATATGTATAAACTCAGAAGAAAAGTTCAGCATATATAGAAACTTCTGCATAATATGTGAGCATGTGGTGTCTAAACTCATCATTGTATCATAGTTATTGATCATGTGGTTTACCTAATCAGCTTCAGTTGATTAATCTAGTTGTATTATCAAAATGATTATGAAAAATGCAGAACTTTCAATAGACAATATAACTATTAAACTATTTATTCTAAAAAATCACAACATATAAATAAATACACTGTTTAGTTGAAAAGTTTCATTCAAAAAATGCAGTAGACCTTAGTGTCATTCGATATGTATTGTCGGTGAAATTATGAAGTTCTTAAAGTCTCTTAGGTTACCTGCTAAGTATGAAAGAAATTAGATCGTTTAATAGCTTACGTGAAAAGGTGAAATAAACTGCAGACGATAGACACCTCCCATAACAAGCAGTTATCATGGCATCAAAAATATGACAAAATTTGTTAGAAGAGACATGAAATACGAAGGGAAATTTATCAACTACACCAGATCATTATATATAGAAAGAGAAATCTGTATAAACTCTAAGATACTGACTATGGATATACACAAGTAAAAAAGAATTACCTATGATTAATAAACCTTGCAACATTACCACAAAATGTTGCATCTAAACAAAGCGCCTCCTCATCCCTTAAAACTCTCTCAGAACCCCAATCTGCATCTAAAGTAACCGGATATGTATGTCTCTCATTGCCACCACTTTGCATATTCCGCTCATATAATTCCAAGTTAGTCACTACTTCTCCAACATATTCGCATACAAAGGTTCCCTTAGGCAAATCCTCAAGTGTTCTAAGACCCCAGCCTTTACCTCCACGAGTCAAAAACACCTGAAATGTAAGAGCAGATTGATTTTCTGTATATGACAAAGAAATCAGGCTATAAATAGAAAGCGTATAAAGCACATGCAAAGTAACAAAACTTAAAGTAGCTTTGAAGTTCTAGCAAATAATGCTGTAAATTGTATGGTAGCCTCTTTCTAAGACAGATGCTATCATTCCCTCTTTCAGCAGTTTTTGCTTGGTCAAAACCAAAAAGCAGAAAAATTCTCTTTATTACAGGTGTGAAGTTTTAATATTTAGATTTGTCAACCCAACAAGTGAGGGTAGTTGAATATCAATGGAATGTAGTCCTAAGTTATTAGCACTATCAGGCAATTGCAACTATAACAAAATAAATTTATCAACAGGTCAGTATGTTAATAAAAGAAGGATGTTAAAGAAAGTTTCTGCAAAGCAACAGCAATGAAATTCAAGTAAAAAATTACCTGCAAATTGCATGTAATACCTCTCTGTACAACTCGATTTCCACATTGCATATTGCAGCCACATTTTCTCCAGCATTCTTTGATGAACTTCCTGACTATATGGCCCTTGCATTGTTCTGGAGAGTGTTCATTCTTAGACCTCTCTATCGGGCAGTCTTGACAATAAACAAGATGTTTTTTATCTCCCTTTGCCATTGACATAGAAGCTTCTAGAAATTCCTCTTTCAGCAGACCTTGCAGTGTGTAAGCAAACTCTCCACCAGTTTCACGTGCACATGCACATGGTATTGACAATGATAGACAATCTCCTGAACAACTTGAACAGCAATCCTCATCTGCAATTCTAGCCAGTGAGACATGTACATAAGCATTTTGGTAAATTATATTGTGTGGGATGTATGTAAATGCTGGCAAATCTTCATCAATTGTATCAGCTACCAGTGAGATTTTCACATTTTCTGCACCTTTTGTTATGTCACTAATGCTACGGAAGAGCCTCTCCTTGTCACAAATGGTAAGTGGGTTCTGATCATTTACCAGACTAGATGAATTTAAACACCCAGAAGGTTTCAAAACCTTCTTATTCTGATCCCTTTCAAAGCTACCAATTTTAGAAGCTCTTTTATACTGTCCTGCAGAAGAACTGTATTCCCCAGCTTTTGTACCCAGTTGAGGAGAAGAGTAATTTGTAACCGACCCACTAGCGGACTCATTTCCCAGTTCCAGATAACTATCACACAAATCTGTCAGTAACTTCTTCACAGAAAATTTAGGCGCTACTATTTTGTCTGATCTGAGATATTTATACTCTACGTGTTTCAGAACCGCATCATAACTTGGAGTCATGAAGTTTTGATCTCCAGAGGCAACATTACATTTCAGAGATAATTTCACCTCACCCAAGGCTGAAGAAGCAATATCAAAATTACTCTTCTTCCTTGTACTATCATTGCTTGCCCAAGCATCATCTTCGTTCTCAACATGCATATCTTGAGACCTAAGAGATTTTACAGATTGTCCTGTTGAAAGAACAAATAAATATGTCCAGAAGAGTTTAAAAAATTAAATAAATAAATAAAAATAAAATAAAATAAAATAACATGTAGCTTGCAAAAATTGAATAAGTAATGACTACGTTAACAGAGCTGATACTCATCTTTATGCTCCCTAACTAAAGACAGGATCTGAAACTGACAGATGTCTTCTAGCCTCAAAAGAGAAGAAAAAACAATGACTCCACACTTGATAATTTTTAGGCTAAAGAATTTGACTCCTTTATAATCACTAAATAACAGAACGTTCACCAATGTGCTCAACATTAAGAACGACAATGTTTGGATTTGCTTTATGGTCAAACAGCACTGCATCTCTAAGAGAAAATTGTGGGGCATGTTCAATGTTAATGATCCCTAGTTATCAATGCAAATTCGCAGAAAAGGCAAGTCAAAGGTATATCCAGTTCGAGGCTCAAAGTGTAGACATATCTATCCAAATTATTATTTTGCCTCTTCAAAGAAGATTTGATCTAGAAAGCAAATAGCAACTGTAGAAATATTAAGTTTTAATATTTCAATTTCAACTTTCATATCCATGCATAAAATTAATAATAAAAAATAAAAAGACATTTTGGTAATTTATACTGGCAAAGATTAATGCTGCAGCCATGACATCATTTACATGAACAGATTTTCGGCTTGCAAACATACGAATATTATCATAACAGAAGTTATTAGTACATGGTACCTGGAGAGGAAACTTGAGTAGGTTCTGAAAGATGTACCATGCAGCTAATAGGTTTTTCAGTTTTTGGCTTAATCAACTTTTTCTTGCAATAAGAAGTAGGAACATCTTCTCTTAAGCTACATGAAGAGTCATGTGCATCTAATAGCCGTTTAGAAGGAACTGCAGACACCCCATTGTGAATTGTTTTTCTATTACTAGGGGCTAAATAAGATGAAGTTGGATCCTTCCTTTTGCCATTGTGCTGTGCATAAGGACATTGAGAATTGAATCCACTTCTTTTGTCCCCCAAACATGGTTGAGATGACTTCATAATTCCGTATCTCGAAGTAGTTATAGGCATTTTATCCTCTTGTATGGCTAACATTTTACCACATTTAGCCTTTGCTACTGAAGCACAATTCTCCTGCCCTCCCAAATGAAACTTTTTAGAAGATCCTTCAGAACCCTCACACTTCATAATACCTCCTGTTGTATCTTCTAATCCCTACTCCAAAAAGATTTTAAACGGAAAAAGTCCATTTAAGCGAAAATAGACGTAAGTATTTACGGCACACTATCATCATGACTCTAAAAAATATAAAGACAAAACAGAGAGAAAAAAGCCAGCAGAAAAGGACATGTAAAGAGCAATAAAAGATTAAGAAGAGACCACCTCATTTTCCTTGAACTCAAAATATGCATCTACTAGTGCTCTGTAATCTTCTGCTTCTACAGGTTCCCAGTTCCAATTAAACAATTCCAAGAGGTTCAACAACACAGGCTTCGACTCTTTAGCAGGAATACCTAAGGCCTTCATTTTATCCAAGGCTCTGAGAGCCCTCCCTTTGTCTTCAATGTCCATCAACAATTAACAACAATTGGGGTGGCCCTGTTTTGTACTATTGACCACCTATTCTTTTAAGCGTATTGTCCTGTATATCAAAATATCTGCATTAACAGAAATTGACAGATAGGATTGTAAAACACATGGAACATTCCTACATTTTATTTGGAAAACTAATTACTAAAAGTGTGTCCTTTATCGGAGAGTGGTTTCTCTCAAATCAACCTTCCTTCCCTCTACTTCTCCCCGTTTTTACTGCAAAAAATCTAGTTTTCTTCCATTTGTTCCGCAAATATTATAAGCAATATTTTCTATGAGCAAAAACCATTTCCTCCTTTTTTTATCATTCTAACTGTCCAGTTGCTTAGAGAATTAACATTGCAAAAACTGAGATTCTGAGTCTTTAAGCTGTATCATAACTTAGGGTCGTGACTCATGAGCAGTCAAAGCCTTAACACAACTAACCCTAATGCAATCAAACAACCAAATTTCCATCCTTTCTCCCAGCAATCTAGCACAGTCACAGTTCAAAATACCATACACATTTCTACAACAATTCCCACAAATCAAACACAAAACCCAGATAGGAAATATAAATGTAACCACAGTTTGTTTGCTTACAAAGAGAATTCATGGGGAAAAAAAAAATCAAAACTTTGCTTCAACTTCAACTGCCGCTTGACCTTACTTAGCAACCAAGCAAACGGGAAAACAAGCGACAAAAAAAATAAAATAAAATAAAATAAAATAAAAATAAAAATAAAACCAAATTTAAAAAGACGTACATGCAGAATATTTAACAATAACAACTTGAAAAGGGAATTAGATGGACTTACTTACACTACAGCTTCAAGGAAACGAATGAGAGAATGCCTTACGAAATAGTTTATGAACAATATTTACTGTTTACTGTATTTCTCCTCTGCAAAGTAGCGGAAGTAGTGATTTCACAGTAAGAGTTTTGGGATGAGATTAAAAGAAGCCAAGTAGATGGGCCGTTATTGGGTTTTAGGATCCATTTGTTGGGGCTTGTTAAGCCATAGAACTAAATCAAAATACAAAATCTTTTATATAAATGATTGACTATTAATAATTCAAGCAAAGAGTCTAAGGAGTCTGTCCTATCTCGATTGTTCCTCGATATGATACATTTAATCAATAAAAGAGAAAAAAAAGTGAGAGATAGAAACTAAAAAGGTTATCGTTTACATTTTTTTTTAGTCTCTCATTGACTAGCTGCATCACTCAATCCAATCACGTGATGCAACAAAAGTAAGACGGACTCTCTCTAATTCAAGTTTAATAGTTAAAATATAATAAATTGATATTAAAAATAATGGATTAACAGTCAATAATTTAATTAAAAATTAAAATATCCGTTTTGAAACAACCATACAAATTTTTACATTCAGTTGTAAAGGGGCTTGGTTCACTTATCTTTATACTACAATATAAAGGTCACTCACCTAACGTTCTAATTAAGCAAAAGTTTTACTAATTAAAAAAAAAAGTTAAAACAGTAATTATAGCAAGGAATCTACGATAATAGATGTGTACATAATAAAGAGAGGGAAACGAACCGGAAGCCCTACGCCGCTCCAGCTAGATCACGTCGGTTGAGACAATGGTGAGGCAGTTACCCAAATCGTCCTGGTAGTGACAACGAATTTGACCTAGTTTCTCCTCTTGGTGCTGTGTTTATGAAGACAAGCTTGCAGCCAAGATAATTGTGATAGAGTGGCTTTAATCAATATATTTCTTTAGTATAATTTCAAAAAAAGCGGCTGTTTTGAAATTTAAATTTTTGGTTCTCATAATTCAAACTTCTTGGAAATAAAAAAAAATAAGAAAAGCGATTCTGCATCTTCTTACAACTTGGCAAATTTTTTTTAATTTTATACTTTTAGTTAAATTTTGCCAATTAAAGCACAAAAAGTTTTAAAAACAAAAATAATTATAAGGATAACATCATAACTGCCCTTAAGGTTTCTCGTATTATCATAATCGTGCTTTCGCATCCCCTAAGGTTTCTGTATTTTTTCTCAGGTCCATTAAACGGTTTCTGTTAGTGTTTACTTTTTCACTAAAAGCAGAGGGTAGAAAGGACTTTTAGAAAACAATTCTGAACAAATTTTCAAAACTATACTGAATTGAAATTTCAAAACACTTTCCGAATAATATGAACATACCGACCCAGCAACTAACAAACCCAGCAGTCACCAACCCAACAACCACACGAGCTCACCAGCACGAACCTAGCAGCGTCCAACACTTTCAGAAACAAGAAACCAGAGAACTAGAAGTTCTGTAAAACAATCACAACCAGCAAAGAAAAGAGCCATTTAACAGTGCTAATAATTTAACAAGCTAGTCAATGAAAAGAAAAAGAAAAAGTTTTAACAACTAAGTGACGTCAAATTTCAATGAATCTAATAGATCAAGCACAACCACCGGAGTTAGAAACAATCAAAATCAATCCAACTAAACTTCCAATCATGAGTTCTAAATAATCAGAAATCGATCAAAATGAACAAAACAAGAATGGTTAAACAGTCGGTGGGGTGATCGCCGGCCGTCGCGAATGCCCAAATCGCAGGTGTAACCTGGGAGCCCAGGTCGCAGTTGGCCGTAATCTGGCTTCGCGAAACTAGATCGCAGCCAACCGCTTCCATGGCTTCCACGATCTCCCACCACCATTGGCCGCCTAAAAAAAAAAAACTAGTGGCATCCACCGTGAAGCCCAAAAAAAAAAAACACACACACACACACAAGGTTGGGATATAAGTTCAGTTGAAAATTGGGTTTCACTTGCTTCCAACACTGATTCTGAAAGCCACTCTATTTCCATGCCAAGCTTCACACGTTGGAATTAGAGGAGATCAAAGGAAGAGATGCTGTGGAAGTTGAGAGAGAAGTGTAACTGCTTGAGACAAAGATTTCCACCAAGGTCTCTCTCTAGTGAAGCAACGCAACGGTTTCCCTTCCACACGGCAAAATTGAAAACAATAGATAAAATTAGCGGCTTGAAAAGAAATATAGACCAATTTTAAAAAATTTTGATTGCATAGAGATTTTTTCGTTACACGATTAAAATATCTTTTGAAACTCAAATTTGAAAAGAAAAAAATAAGAAAGAAAGAAACATTGTGAAACACACTTTCTTCATCGACCAAAAACATTCTTCAACAAATTTGATTTATTTCATCTAATTATTTAATCTTCGAGTTAAAGCTAAGCAATAAGATAAGACAATTCTATGTTATCTCTCTCTAAATGGTGCAAGAATGTTGAAGTAGGTTGTAATGTTTTCATTATTTCTTGTTTTCGTTACTTTTAACCACATTATTTAGCTTAAAATAAGGATATGTATGTAAACTAAGCTTAGATATAGTGCGGTTTTTGCCAAAATTTACTGAAAATTACAAATCGTTGAGAAAATCTAATATCACAGTTGAGGGGGAAGAAGACACGATTTGTCGAGTTATATCGCTCGATGTGTCGGATATATAAGATCGACTCTAGACATGTCGAGGAGTCATGTCGACTGTCGAGGGATTGTGTTGAGGCTACATTCAAGTGTCGAGTTAGTGCGTCGAGTGGAGTGTCGATAGTCGGATGAGTATTTTGTCGAGTTTGTGTGTCCAGTTAGTGTGTCGAGTGTCGAGTGTCGAATGTCGAGCGTATTCCGTCGAGATATGTCGAGCATTGGGGCAGGATTGCCATTTTTGTGACCTATTTAAGCAATTTCGTAATGATTTTTTGTCCACGGACCTTATATGATATGTCTTTATTATGCAGGATATGGAAACTTTACGCATACTTATTCTATACAATGGTTCTTAGATTATGCAAGAAAATGGTGGTTATTTGTACACCAATGGGAAGGCGAAGCCATTGATAATTTGATAATTCATAGGTATGTTACTTATAATGAGTTGGTTGACTGTATTAGTACTGAAATAGGTTGGGATCTTCATAAACATGACATAAACTTAGAGGTTCAATTTGTTTTTAAGGGTGTTTTGCCATTGCCGCTCATATTGAGACTATCAAAGATGTTTTTTTTTATACAACATTGTTTGGAGGACCAACAGTCATATATATCGTTAATTGTCAAAGTTGAAGATAGGGAGAAGCAAAGACAGAGGTCAGGATTCGATGCAGTACGAAGGGGACAAAGATCTTCTCATCCCTCTTTGTTTCGCTCAGCAAGTGGAAGCAACCAATTAAGTGAGTCCACTACTGTTTGTGCACAACCATAATTGAATGGTGACGTTGGCATTGAGTTTGAGCAATTTTCAAGACATGTAGGGCATGAGTCAGTTGGGATTTTAGGTGAAAATGAGGAAGGGGTGCCTTCGTTGATGCCATTGAGATTAGTACGTCATCTTAATAGCATTAGAGAGTTTGAGAGTTTAGGCAATATTGATGTTAATAATGCTAGTGATGATTTTAATGATAACGATGGTGGTGATGAAGATTATGATGATGGTACTGATGATGTTAGTGAGCATGGTAACGATGAGAAGATGATTGCACTATTCGTATCGAAGATTTGGGTGAGGTTTTGAATGATTTTATTATTGATTGGCAGAATATAGATTATTGATTGGCAGAATATAGAAGGTTCACATTTTGATAATGATGAACCGTCGAAGATTTTGAATGATTTGAACCAGGATGTGTCATTTACCATTCCTTCTCTAATTCACTCCACACCTACTCCTCCACTACACGGACATCAACAAGATCCGGTGTTGAATAATAAATTGAGAATGGATACAAATTCTATACATCAAGAAGCTAATTTGGGTTATGAAAATGACAATCGTCGGGCTAACATATCTAGGTGGATGTCGCCTATTAGGCATTCATCATCCGCAGTTGAAGATGATGCTCCATCGTTTATAGTTGATGGGATTGAGATTGCAGTTGGGCAGATGTTTAACAGCAAAACCGAGCTACGTGAGAAGTTATCAAATTTGGCATTAAGACGCAACTTTCAATTCAAAGTGAGGAACTCCAACGCAACAAGTTTTAAGATTGTATGTCATGTTGAATCTTGTAAATGGCGTTTACGTGCCACAAAGGTAGCCGATTCACATTTCTTCCAAGTGAAAAAGTTAAGAACCATCACCCATGCTCCGGAGCCGAACTTCACCCAAATCACAAACAGGCAACTGCACATGTCATTGACAAATATATTAAGAGTAAATTCATTGAGACATCAAGAAAATATCGTCTGAAAGATATTATGTTTGATGTTCAGGAGTCATTGGGTGTTAATATCATATACAACAAGGCATGGAGGGCAAAGGAGGTAGCTTTGCAAGAACTTCACGGATCTTATGTGGAATCATTCACACTACTCCCCCAGTACATGTATATGATTGAGAAAGTAAACTTGAAGACCAAAATGAGTTTAGAAACTGATGATAACAACCATTTCAGATATTTTTTTATGAGTATAGGGGCCTCTATTGCTGGATTTGCATCATCAATTAGGTCAGTTATCGCAGTTGATAGATCTTTTCTGAAAGAGAAATATAGAGGTACAATGTTTTTGGCTTCTTGTATGGATGAAAATAAACAAATATACCCATTGGCATTTGGAGTTTGGCATTCTGAAAATGATGACTCATGAAACTGGTTCATGAGACAGTTACGTGATCGTGTAGTACGAAATGTCCGAGATCTTGTTTTCATTTCTGACCATCATCGTAGCATTGAACGAGTTGTTGTAGAAGTTTTTCCCCATGCATTGTATGGATTGTACACTTATCATCCGAAGGGTAACTTGAAGGCCATGTTCAAGGACAAGACTTTGTTGAATATATACTCCCGATCTACAAGGACATATTACTGTGCTGATTTCAACTATCATATACGGTAAATTGAATCTTATATGCCTGCAGCAGCAATTTATCTTCGATAGATTAGAGTCGATAAATGGGTATGTTCACAGTTTTATGGCCGACGGTGTAACATTATGACAACAAATATTGCTGAGTCGATGAACAGCTGCTTGCGACATGCGCGATTCCTTCCGGTTATATTGTTAGCAGATTATTATCGGACAAACTTGCAGCAATGGTTCTACAAGCGTCGAGAGTTATTTACAGACTCAGAATTATATCTCTTACCGTCGGCTAACAAGTTGATGGAGAAGCGTTTAAAGGAGGGCGAACGTATAAGGGTTAGTGGTATCTCTCTCACTATGTACAAGGTGAGAGGCAACGACTATGTCAACGTCGTTGACATGCACGCTCAAACATGCACGTGCAGGGTGTTTGATCTTGACCAGCTTCTGTGTGCACATGTATTAACTATTTGCAAACGTATGAACCTACTGACGTGTCATGATTGTTGTGTCCATTGGTATACAACTGAAACATTACTACATGCATATGCTCTGCCAGTTATTCATGTTGGAGTTAGTGAGGATTGGATGGTTCCTGAGGAGGTACGCAGCAGAGTGGTTCTACTGTCAGTTATGTGAAGACCAGCTGGTCGTCCTCAAAGCAAACAAATCCCTTTCATTGGTCAGTCTAGCTTGTCTCGAAATTACGGGCGGTGTGAAAGTTTCGGGCACAATTGTCAAACTTGTCGAAACCCAGTTCCACTTCATGACAGGGGATGATGTCTGCCAAATGTATGCAACGGGTATTTTTCTCTATGTAATATTATTTGTTTGCTCTAAGCGATGTAGTCTATTTATTTTATTCCATTGGAGGCTAGTTCAAATGAATAACTATCATTTATGTGCTTTTGTCAATGTATAAAACATTCATGTATGAAACATTCGTTTATGTGCTTCGTCAATGTATAAAACATTCATGTATGAAATATTCATTTATGTGCTTTGTCAATGTATAAAACATTCATGTATTAAACACGAATTTATGTGCTTTGTCAATGAATTAAACATTCATGTATGAAACAAGAAACATGCTTTGGCAAGAGCACGATGGACTATACTTCGTCTATAGCCAAGAGAACATGTTCCAAGACTGCCCTAATGTACAGAGAGATTCATGAGAACATTAAGGGGCAAAGAGGGAAAAAAGTGAAACTTTGTCAGCCAGTCATAATGAATCAAGTTTCAAGGTTGACGTTAAAGGAGATGTAAAGGCTAGTTGGAGTGAGAAGTTAAGATCTTCTTGTCCTAGTGACAGTGAATCAATAGCTAGTAAAGCAGAAGTTCATGTGAATGTGTTGGGTGGAGATGTGAGTTATGTAGGTTTGGAGTATTTGGGGAAAGAGACCTACGAAATTCATATGGATGTAGTGGGTGGAGATGATGGTGATAATGTTTCAGTTCGTAGTTTGATTTGTGATGGTAAGGGTAGTGGAGAAATGGGTAAGGCCATTTTGGCAGTAAGATTTCGTGAAATAAATGAGGATGGTTGTGATATCGATAATAATGGTGATGCTTCTGTGGAGGATTCTGACGAGTCAGAGATGTCTACAAGTGAGGAGGATAATGATCATTCAAGTGATGAAGACTATGGAGTTGAGAAATCGAAAGTTCTACTTCTTTGGAGGATATGGAAGCGTCTAGTGAGGAGGAAGAGCTGTCTTATATTGGTAAGCGTGTGAGTAAAAAGAAAGCCAGTGACAAGGAGAAAGAGGTGTGTCATATTGATAAGAGTGTGGTTAAAAAGAAAGCCAGTGACAAGGAGGAAGATGTGTGTTATATTAGTAAGAGTGTGGTTAAAAAGAAAGCAGGTGACAAGGAGAATTGTGGATCGGAGATTTTTGTTGATTCAGATGACAATAAGAACAGTGAAGTTCATGAGGAAGACACTATTAAATGAGTGGTTAACTGTGTGGCAAAACGCACTCGATCACATGTAAGCTCTAAATGTGCAAAAGGGCGTTTTAGTCATTTAATGAAGAAAGTGTCTATGCAATAAAAAACGACATGGTTATAGAAATAAAAAGAGGTAAGTGGGGAAGATGGAAATAAAGGGTTTAGGAATAAATTGAATTTTAAAGGGTATTTTAGTCATCTAATGAAGAAAGTACCTATGCAATCAAAATTTTTTAGGATAAGTCTATATTTCTTTTCAAACCCCTAATATTTTCTATTTTTTCAATTTTCTCTTTCCACTATTAATGGGTTGTGGCATGTGTACTGTGAGTATTTTGTGTCATTGAATTTCACTTTTTGGAAGCCTATTATAATTGGCTGAGTTGCGCAGCATTTTCGGATTTGAGCAGCTATACAAAGGCATGGAAGACATTGTTTCGTCCATTCCAATTTTCAGAAGCTCTCTTGAAGTATTAAATAAAGTTTGAGTGCTTGATTACACTTTCTCCTTTATTATGCTTCATACTCGAGCAATTTCATCATTTTCATAGTTTTTTGTTATTTACATAATAGGAACTATAAAGTGATGCATTGGGCATAGTAAAAATATATAGAACGTCACTAATAATAATTTATTTCGTTCACAAATGTGGGAGATTCTGTAGTGGATATATATATCCACATATTAGAGTAGTGAATGTGTGCCCTTGGGGATCGGTTGCATGTGGGGCACATGTACCTTTGTGATCTTCTTTATTAATATTTTAGAGGGTGTTTAGCACATGCTTGAAGGGTTGCAACACGTTAAATAATTTAAAGCGCCACTACTATTTAGGGGTTTGTTATATATTACATCATTACAGATGGCGGAGCAGCATTTATGCTCAGTCTAGGTTGCATTTATCTGAAAGAACCTCAATGGTATAAAGAAATTTTATTAATAAAAAATTTAAATTTTACACCTAGATAGAGGGATATAATGAACAATATTACCTTTAAATGCATGTTCTATACATGGATAAAAGTAAAATTAAAATAACAATAGTATACCAAAAATAAAAATACAATGCAAATACAATAATAATAAACTACGAAGTTGTATCCTACAATGCTTTACAGCATAAAATTTATTAATTAACATTAATTGATAAGTAAATAATTCTCACTAGTAAAAAAATGTGAATAATTATTGAGATGTAAAAGATATATAGAACAATTACAAAGTTTACTTAAAACTATTATTTCGATTAATATTAGTCGTGCTTCCTCTACTTTTACTCATATTCATATATAAAGAAATATGGTGATAAAATTGCCAAGGTAGTTTGGTGAAAGAAAGAGGTTCGATTCATGCGTGATACCCTTCTAATTAATTGAGAATATTAAAGAGAAATAAGAGCTTCGTAAGTGATGAAAGTGATGTTAGCTAAGCATGCATATTAGCTAAATAAGTTAAATTATTTAATTCAATGACCTTAAATTCCTTTAAAACAATAGGATTAAGCATACAAATCTTGTTCCTATATGAATTTGTTAAAAGTAAATTATTCTATTGTTGGTCAACCGTTAGCTAGAAAATTTATATATACTATATAACAATCAAAGTCAATTAACTAAGATGCAAAAATTAAGTTATCATGTCTCAAAACTCATAAATTATATCTCTAAAATAAAATCTAAATCTTAAAATAATTTCATGAGACAAATATTTATCTTGATGACTTGAATAATTTAGTCAAGAATGAGCCCAAATTTTGATTTCCAGTAAGGATGGTGAGAGAATGGTGCCGAAAAGATGAAAAAATGGCAACAGGAAGCTTACATTGTCAGACCGTGTGGTTTAGTGAAGGAGAGAGCAGAAGCCTAAAAGAAACTGGGAAAGTTGTTTTTAAGGTTCTCCAAATTTTATATTCAGGGTTGTTTTTTAAGAACTTTTTTTTTATTTGAAATCTCAATCCGGGCTAGCCCACTAATGGATCTGCCTCTCCCATGACATGCTAATTTAGTTTTAGTCTTAAATTATATTTATTTATAGACATTTGAAAATAGATACCTATTTGATAATAATTAAATAATTTTAATGATTTTTTAATTAATAACGCTACTTAAAAGAATTGATTATATATAAAGCCTGGTCGTCGAAGTAGTAATCTTTATTTCCTGTTCCAAAAACAAAGAATATTGAAAAGTTTTTCGTTTTTTTATCTTTCTTCCAACTTGGGCATAGAGATTACAATTTGCATAAATATTCATCATATACAAGTTCTTTTTCTGAGCAATTCTACAATTTGCCTCCACAATATGCAACCACCGGAGGATGGTTTCTTGTGAGAGTAGAAAATTTAGCAGACAAACCACTCCCACCCACCAGAATTGAATTCTATGGCATAATCCAAAAATGTAGAAGCCTTCTGATCAACATCTGCTCCAAGAAAACACCCAACAGAACAAAATTATTAATCAAATACAAATTGTTGAAAACATGAGCAAAGATATGATCATTTGGAACATTTAAACAAGTTATAACAAAACATAAACGATTTATTCTAGATAAGAATATATTAATTTATAATAAAATAATAATTACCATATGTCGTCCTTCTTTCCATAAGACTTGAGAAACATTAGAAAGAGAAACCCAAAACCCAAAGCTGCTGCCCCTCCCACGATAATTGCCACTGATTTCCCTGTACTATTATTTCCATTCCTTTTTTCTGGACAAAATAATATTACTAAACTGTAAAGCAAATTACCTGATATCGATACATAAATAAATTATTCAGCATCATAGGTAATAAAATCAAGCAAATGCAAACAAAAATCAATTATGTTCTGGCTTTCTGCACTTAAACACAAGATAAGAGCAAAGTAATCTCTATACTAGTATATAAAAATATTATAGGTTGACATGGATATGTAACGTAATAAAGAAAGGAAACGTTATACACAAATTACTTCGGAGATAGCCATATATATATATATATATATATACATATACATATATATATATACATATACATACATATATATACATATATATATATATATATATGTTTCGAGGTGAAAAAATTAATACTAATTTATAGTATAAAAAAGAGGGAGAAAAATGGTGAGAACAGTTTTTTATTTGCCCCTCCATTCTTTGAGGTTTTACCTTCGTATGTGTTGCCTGGCACCCCACCAATTGGAATGTAACCATAGCTAATATAGCACCTATCCAAATAAATTTGACCTGAAATTGAGTCAGCACATTCTTCCCGAGCAATCTGCACAGCATTGCTTACACATTCACCACAATCACAAGCCACTACTAAATCTTCTTCGCATTGTGCCGTAACGTGCACAGATTCATAGCTTCCTGAATAAAACCCTTTACCATCTATTACACCACTCTCCATCGCCGCAAAGGCCTCATCCCTCACCTCTTCGAATCCAACGGTTTCTGTCTTTTCACCGCAAGTCTTGTGTAGCAATTCATGTTTTGAATCCTCATCGACGCTGAACTCATCAGTCTCATAGTGGAAGTAGCAGCCATGAAGCTGAATCCTACCCGCTACAGCTTTTTTGCACAAGGTGTTTGATATTTGAGGGAGAGTATTCACGCAATCAAAACAATCATGGTTGCTTAAATCCCCTCTGCACTGAAAGAGACCGGAAACGGCATTGTTGTCCTCACCTGCAGTAGCTTTGAAGAACTTGGACTGTGAAGAGTGGGGCAGAAGTTCTTGAAAAAGGGAAGAAAGGCTTTGCGAGTGAGAGTCATCAGTTGAGCCTGTGACGGTCTGGCCTGAACAATTCTTGTAAACTAAAGTGTTGTAATCTGGTTTGCTCTTGATAAATGTTAGGATTGACAGCCAAAACAGAAGTACCAGAAATAGTGTTTGAGATAGAAGAGAGAATTGTTTCAAGGTTGATTCCATTTGGAAGTAAGCCCGGTTATCCATGGTACTTCTCACGAGACATTAATTAAGTTGCTTGTTAGCGTGTTGCTTCGTGCCTTAAGAAAGATGAAACTTAGGAAGTTGGTTGCTGGGACTATTTTCTTGCCTAATTCTAACTAACTTAATGAAACAATTGTTAAATTAATTTTTCAGTTGGCTTCATGTATGTAAAAGAGGGAAAAAGCACCCAGTTACAATCGTTTCTTAACTACTGCAACACCTATGTTTGACTGTAGATATGAATATCATATCCCATGAAATTAAAACATGATTTATTGAATACAAAATAACTAATATACATGTGTATATTTGTATACCTTGAAAGTAACTATGAAAATTAAAGCTAACATGCATACTTTTTCAAATATTATTTGCATATATAATTAATTAAGTAACATCAGCTAGAATCTTAGTTGTTAACATAAAATGTACTAATTTAACATAAATTTTTCATTTTAACCAAAACACTAAATCACCACTACGTTACATAATCAAATTTCATAAATTAGGGCAAAAAATTTATAATATTTCTGCAAGATGAATCGATATACTAATTAAGGAAAGTAATCCCAAAGCAAATACAATGAATTTCTAATTACCTAATTAACAATAACGTTAGAACAATGATGAATTGTTTATTACAAATATTCTCAACTGGTCAAATAGGTTGTTTATTACCTAATGATTTCGTTAAACAGCTTCTGAAATGAATTGAATTTACACCAAGTAGTTTGTTCACAAACTAAAACCTGTTTAATTATTCTAATCCATTGATCCTTATCTCTGGAGGAGACAATTTCCCAAAAATATACAAATATTTCCGGCTTTCAGCTTAGAGTAACTTCATTACAGATTGTCCAATAGTTAATTTGCAATATTTGAGTAACCTGCTGAATAACTCATGGTTCATATCCCCTCAACACTAACTGATCTTCCTTGCATTTCGCCAACAGCATCTCTATCAAATCCCCTCAATTATGTCCCTCTTTATTCAGCTCTTAAATTTGCTTCTCTCACATGCGACTTTAGCTTGTCCTTAAGCCAGCCGTGAGTGGGAACCATTGACAACGAATAGTTCCACCTCCGCGGCTATATTCTACTATCTTCACCAACACTATCTAAATCATCGCAAAATGGTTCCTCCATGTCGCGTTCTCGAGATCAATGTAATATCTGCCCATGACTTGGCTCTTGTATCCAAAAACATGAAAACCTACGCCACTGCATGGATCGATCCTGACAAAAAGCTCACCACTCGGGTGGATCAAAGTGGCCTCAATAACCCTTCTTGGAATGAAAAATTTGTGTTTAGGGTTGATGACGGGTTCCTTAGCGATGAAACGTCAGCTATTTTAATCGAAATCTACGCAGCTGCATGGCTGAAAGATGCACTTATCGGTTCTGTCCGCGTTCTCATCAGCCATCTCTTTGGTTCTCTCACCAACAACGCTTCAGCTACACGCTTTGTGGCTCTTCAGGTTCGTCGTCCATCCGGCAGGCCTCAAGGGATCCTTAACATGGGCATCTCGCTTTTGGATAACACAATGCGAAGCATGCCATTGTTGGCTGACCTATGTGCAGCAGGAGCAGCTTTCACGGATGAATCATCGGCAACAGATGCAAAATCTAAAAAGGTACATAAAGATGATCAAGAACTCAGCAGCATAGGTAAATCCGGTAATAAAGCGAGCAAAAACGCGAAACTACGTCGCTCGCAGAGCGATAGAACCGATCTGACAAGAGAAGATCACTCGAGCACGAAACTCACACAACAAGATAACTCGGTTCGTTTTGATGAGTCATCCCACAAAGGTTCATCTCAAAAAGGTGGTTCATCTCACAAAGGTTTGGTTCGTTTTGATGAGTCATCCCACAAAGGTTCATCTCACATTGATGGTTCATCCCACAAAGGTGCCGGTTCATCTCACAATGGTTCGGTGACGAAAAGCAGCGCGATAAACGACTCATTGTGTTCCTCGGACGTGGGTCCTTCCGCATCAGTAGTGGCAGCAGCAATCGCGAAAGGGTTGTACAAGACACCGACACCGGCAAAAACGCCTGTGGCAAATGAAGGAGGGAACATGTTGATAATAGGAGGAGACATGAAGGCAAAGCAGACCGAAGAGAGCCTCAAAGCAAAGGTTGAAAGGTGGAGGACAGAGGTTCCACCCATATATGATCATTCAAAAATGAAAGCAACCAGCAAGCGTGGAGGCCGTGCACGGCGGAAGACAGACGGTGGAGGATTGTTTTCTTGTTTTGGCAATGCATTTGGGTGTGAAATCTCGATTACTTGTGGAGGAGGCAACAGCAAGAAGCGGTTCCCTCAGCAGAACGGCAAGGTATGCCACCTGAGCTCTGTGGACGACAGTATTAACAGTCAATCATACGGTGGGAAGAGATATCTGCGGTGAGGAATCAATCGATCGATCGATCGATCAAGAATTTGATGCAAAGTTACGTTGGATGGTAAAAGATGGAGATCAAGTTTTTAATTATTTGTACGTGAGATATATTTTTTATTTTTCATTTTTTTCTTTCTTTCTTTGCATCGTAGTCTTACAATTTTGATGTCTAGAGACTTGAGGTTTGATAGTTGCATATAGCTTCAATGTAACCTTCTGGACATATTCAATGAATTATGGTTGCCTCGCTTGTATGCATTAACTGTGTTATAATGGATTATTTGTTTCTTTAAGTAATAAATTTAGTTGGAGATCTACAAGTGTTTTTGCTTAATTTTCTACTTTCTGGTTAACTTCTTTTGTTGACATCGATGAAATATATTGTCCAGAGAGATCACTAATATTTTTTATAAAGGAGGTAACAAGATGCACAATTCTATGATATTAGGTGTTTATATTATGATATGTATTGTTTTCGACCAAAAACAAAAATGGAAAGGTGATTTGTGTAATTAGTAACTTAAGATCAGCAATAATTAAGCTCATGAAATAAAGAAATTGATGGATAGTTAAGATGCGGTTAATCATTTACCCATTTCAATTCTCCATATTAAACCCCAAACATGCCAATATATTCTCCACTAATGACTTGTGTTTGATTGGAATTATTAAGAAGCTGACAAACATAATCATATATTATGAGGTATTGTATGTGTGGATTATAATAGGAGGGTTATATATGTTCATATTTATGCAAGAAGCGTATAGCTCTTCCTTATTTCATTGTAAATTAATCGACCCATGCCACTGGGTTAATTTTACTTAAAATCAATGCTATTTGCATGCCGCTATTGAACTAAAGAAACCCCATTTTTTAAAAAATTTAATTACAAATTTATCTTTATAATAAAGTATCTAAAATCCTAATACGAAGTTAAAAAAAACTTGCCCTTTAATTTCTTTTTTCTTCAATCGCTTTTTACACTATCTACGTTAATTCTCAATTTCTAATTTAGACCTGGTTTAATTTAGTTTAAATATTCTTCTTATGAACATTAACATGTTTCAAGACCATTTCCTTGGTAAAACAAGAAGAGTATAAGAGTAATCAAAGCATCGATCGCAAATCCTAATCGACAGTTCTATAATATAGCATACATCACATATGATTATATGAATTTGCTTCCAGGTGCCTGCTGAAAGAAATAGAAGAGCCGAGGAGGACCAAACTCCAATTCTTGACCCTCTCTATCATCTTCTTCAATAATTTTCAATGGAAATATATAAATAACATTTCATTTGGTCATCCTCATAGTATATCTTGTTAATTGATACTTGTTGACCACATGTTTACGAAAAGGAGACTTAGCAAGAAAGTTGATATGGCATTCACATGCATATAGATTATTTTTGACCTACCGATGCACACCCAATCGTTTTGAATTTTACTTCAGCAAATGCTCCATATTAATCTTCACGTTTGAGTCTTTTTGTTCAATCTTCTTTCTTTTCTATTGAAGTTCGTACTTTTTAAATGAATATTTATTATGTGCAAGAATCTCCTGACTAAGGTTGATTCAGAGTTGGTGGGTTGTCTATACATGAAAGAAAAAAAAAAGTTGTTTGTGCAATTTAAAAGGGTGTGACTAAAAAAGTTATTCTATTTAGTCCTTATAGGGCACCTCTAATTTAACAAGGATACAATTGTAATCTTCAATATTTTAAACAATCTTCAGTAATTGTCTCTCACATTAATTTTTCAAATATTTTCATTTTAATTAAGGTAATTAAAGTATTATTTGAATTTAACGTTAAACTTTTTTCCTTCATTTTAATCTTTAATTAAATTATTATTTGTTCTTAATCACATTTTGAATCTTTTCTTCAATTCTTTTATATTAGTGCAATTATCCAAGTATAAATTAAATCTTTTCGTGGTTTTAACTCTAATTAGTTGTTTCTCTTTACGTTATTGAATTCTCCAAACTGATATAAATGAAATAACCAATCAAATTACTTCTTAGTTTTATAGTTAGAGTTTGAAGGGTAGAGGCAAATTACGTTGTTTATTTTATTATTTTTCTTAAAAAGTATCGATAGGATAATTAATAATGAATGATTATTTGGTGTACACACTAGATTTAAGTTTATATGATTGGTTGAAAGTAGTAGAGAATGAAGAGATATATGAACTTTGATGAATATCTGTAGGAATTAAACCAAGCTTAGAAGTCTTATTTAGTTTATTTGGATTAGGATGAAATTATTTGATCTATTTTGATGTCATTTAATTTAGTTTCATTGTTTGAGTAGAACTTGTCTTTGATTCCTATATAAGCTTGTATTTTACGTATATTTCAATAAAAGAGAATTAATCAATTTTCGCTTCACACTTTTTTTTTTCTTTTGTTGCTTGAGTTGGTAATTTATTTTCCTACAATTGGTATCAGAGCTAAAGAACCCATGGAATTTCTCAAGTTTGATGGAAAAAATAATTTTCAATTATGATGAGATTAGATGCAACTTATTTTTGCATATGAAGACATTTGGAAAATTGTAGATCAGGGATTTGAAACACCAATAGATCAAGTTGAATTGACACAAGAACAAAGAAAAAATTTCGCGTATGATCGGAATAAAGATATAAAAGCTAGACTTTATATCAATCAATCGGTAGATCTTCATATTTTTGAAAAGATTACTTGTGAAAAATCAGCTAAGAAGGCATGGGATTTCTTGACGAACACGTATGACAGTGTCAGAGAGAGAAAAATCGTGTCCTAGATCGAGTTCCAAACATGCATAGATTCAAGATTGGAAAATGGAAAAGAGTCCCAGAATTCCATTGTCAAGGTTGACACTCATGAGTTTGAATCTCTTGAGAATAAAAAAAGAAAAACAAATTAAAGAACAGTTTGTTCTCATTCACAAACTGTCGTTGTTAGCCGTCGTCGTCGCTGCCATGTGTCACCATCAACCGGAGAGTGAATTCTCACGTCCACCACTGTCAAATAGGTCAAGACGTGGTCAACAGACTTTCCTTCTTCGTTGATGACCAATTCTAGTCGGACTGCTCGGAAAAAATCCCTTAACGCTTTTGGTTATACCATCAACCATCGCGATTGCCGACAAGTGAGATGTCACCACCCTCCTAGGTAGCTTCATCAGTCATTGGAGATGATGAATCAGAAGTCGATGCCGATCAAGATTATCGAAATCCTTTGGAATAGCCACCACAAGAAGAGTCATCAAAATATCAAACAAACCCTTGTAACAAAAAATAACAGGCAGGCCCCTCCAATGGCAAGTATCAGTTGGGTCCCTTTGCTGAAAAATATCAATTTGATCTAGACTTGTGGGAAATATCATCTGACCACCACCAGGTTCAGTTTGTGATAGTGAAGCCCTTGCAAAATTTCAATTTGGTTATTTGTTTTCAAAAATTCGTTTTGAACCCAAAATGGAGAAATATGTCCAACAAGAGAAGGAATGTGATATTTCGGTTAAGAATCTAAAGAGAAAAGTAGATGACTTATTGTACTCGATGATAAGTTGCTATATAGTGTGAAATATCTTATTTTTTCTTGGTTGATTAGAAAGCATAGTAATTTCAAAGTTACTCAAGTAAAGCTTGGTTTAAAGGGGGCAATGTAATAGTTAAACCAAGCTTAGAAGTCTTGTTTAGTTTATTTGGATTATGATAAAATTATTTGATTTGTTTTTATATCATTTGATTTCATTGTTTGAGTAGAACTTGTCTTTGATTCCCATATAAGCTCGTATTTTACGTATATTTTAATAGAAGAGAATTAATCAATTTTCCCTTCACATGTTTTTTTTTCTTGTGCTCTTGAGTTGGTATTTTATTTTCCTACAATATTAGATGGAATACAAATAAACTGGAAAGAAAGAAAGAAATTAATTAGTTGGCATGAGAGAGGGATGCAGTTAGAAATGATTAGTGAGAAAATAAGGAAAAGAGAATAGAAGTATGTAAGAAGAAAGATATTTAATTTTGAAATAGGTCTAATGAGACTAAAAGTGAGAGTCAAATAGAATCCCTCTTTAAAAAATTTTAAATTGAGTATAATAAGAAGTGATGCTCCTTTAATTTTGTAGAGGATGCAAAGAGCACCAATCTTTACTTAATTTTTGATTGGATTGCGATTTGGGTTGCTAGGCCCAATTGTTTAACGGATCATTTATAATATACATCTTCTAATGCTCATACATTTTTGGTGTGAAAAGAGTTGATAAGACATGGGAGCTTCTTATTGTTAAAAAGAAAATAGTTAAAATGGGATATAGCTGTCTATCATCCCTTATTTTCTCCAACAGTTATATTTTTAGCTTTTGATTTTTTTTTTTCCTTTTCAGAGGTAAAGGAAGACTAAAGCATACAAATAGTAGGCATTTGTTTATTTTATTCACAAATGAAATTATTAAAAAAAAAGAGAAAAGAATACGTATGTGTTATTTTAGTTCACATGCAATTTTTTATAAACTTCTACTTCTTTTAATCCTTTTGTTTGGTTTCATAGCAAAGTTTTGTTTGCAATGTATATTTTATCGTTATGTGATGTCACATGTGAGTGTAACAAAAAGCGAGTAATAAGGAAAAATTGAAAAAATAGACAAAATTAGGAACCTTTAGTAAAATTTGGTTGTACGAGGCCATGCCGTACATTGGCACGGCATATGGGAGAGTGGATGGGGAGTTTGCAGAGAGGATACCGTGCTTGTTGAAGTGGGAGACAAAAAAGACTCCGTCGAAGGACATCGTCAAATGCGATGTCATATTGGTTAGGAGGCAGGTATGTAAGGTTCCACTGTTTTTTTTTCTGTTTTTGGTCACAGCGAATCACTGTTTAATATGATGGCTTATTTGTTGATGCAGGCTCGTCCACTCATCATTTTGAAGCCATCAGAGGCCAAGCAGAGGACAGATTGGTATATTAGGCTTGTTGCAGTAGTTGGCATCCGGAAAGGTGCACATGTACCGTGGACAACATCTGTGGAAGCTCTTTTATTGCCCAATGAGAGGATTGAGCCACTTCCGATAGGGGATCCATCAGCTCCAACTCCTGCTAGTCAGAGTTCTCCTATTAGACCTGAGGTAGGGCCAGTCAGCGACAAAGCCAATCCTGCAGATGAACGTGTATGATCTCCGTCGCTTGCTTCCCCCGTTAGTCCTACACCTCCAGCATACGAGAGTCACGGTCATGAGGATCCATTCGGAACTCATCCCGCTGAATATAGTTCCGTCAATAGACATGATGTGGGGCAGACATGGACACAGCCGATCCCCCAATCAGTCCTGCACCTACCACGTTCGACGGCTATGGTCCTACAAGAGATTCGATTCCTCCGTCGGGTCGCGCGACCACCTACCATGACATTTTTCCTCCTGCACACGATGTCCCTTCAAGCTCGAAGGTATGTAATGAGAATCTACTTTCGTATACTTATCCGTTTACATTGCTAGTTGGTTGGTTTGTCATGGTGATTGGGAATAATGATATACCGACGCAGCCGTTCCATAATAAGTTTGAGAGCATAGTTCTGCGTTAGCTTATAGGACTCCGAGAGGAGATCACAATGTTACAGGTGGAGAACAAGGACATGTAGGAGGAGATAGTTCTTCTGCGTGAGGATGTTGTTCTACTGGGTGGCCATTTCGGATACACTACCACAGTACGTTGCACAAGTTAATAAACGGATTTAGTGATTTCCATGATGTCACACCACTTAACCTGACGTTATGGTTGGCTGTAATACAGGATTTGGATGATGGTTGGGGCAATGATGGTGAAGGTAAGGAGGTAACAATGCTTAAACCCATGGACACGAGTGTTCGTGCCGTCAATACTCCTCCCACGAGCTTCATTTCGCTCCGAGATCGACGGCTATTTCTGGAAAAGTATAAACGGAGCCCCTTTGTCAGTCCACTAGGTAGAAAGAGAGCGAGGGTTGAGCCATATGAGAAAGCCTCTGACGATCAGCATGTACAGCCAGAGGCCCTAATTGTTCAACCCGTAAAAGGACCAGATCTTCAGCCCGCCAAGGAGCCCACTGTACAGCCTTGCGAGCTCGCGACATAGGATGTAGAGAATGTATCTCGCAGCATCCTGTGGACTTGGGTTCCATTATTTGACCCACATGCCCCTATACCAGCTACTGATTGCATCAGCTTCGATATATGGAAGGAAGAGGAGGCGGGTGATATTGATTTGGCTGTCTGCACTGTTGGTTATGAGTTCTTCAAGACGTTGATGACGCCGACATAGGGGCTTGCATATGAGGTTTGTTTAACTCCTTGTCGTCTCCTCCAATATTGCAATATACTATTCCAATATTTATTGACTACTATTACTATATGCAGCATATTGATAGCTACTTGTGGATGTTACATTGTAGAGTTCGCGATATGGGCGTAGCTGGTGTCCAGAGGTCTGCTTTCCTGGACACCACTTTCTGGGTAAGTATTTGCAAAACATCTAAATTTATAATTAATTTCTGATTCCCTCAATGTGCTAACCGTACTCATAAAATTGCAGTTAAAAGTGCATTCGTTGTGGACACTATACTCGGACAGACTGGATGAGATTAACTGGGTGAACGAGGTTGATGTGGTCCAGTTTGTCCTTGGGGATATGCCCCTCGTTAGACGACCATGGGTCGTTATAGATAGGGTGAGTACTTTTATATTCAATATATTAGTATGTGCTGTTTTAATCAAAATGTTGTCATTGATTTTCATGTTCTCAATTTCCTTTTCAACTCTATGTCCCTGTTAACTTCGGCGACGAACATTGGGTGGCAACCGAGGTGGATCTGAATCGCCGTGTCATAGTCATATATGACTCATATTTTGCGTACAATTCCACCGACACAGTGAGAGATGTAGTCTGGTGCCTGACAAAGTTGATACCCTATATGGTGTCAATGGATGTTTACGGTCTTCCTGACTACCCTGCAACCCCATACGACATTGAGCGCATCGAGAAGTTGGCTGAGGTGCCATAGCAGGAGGCTGGGGGAAGAGCATGCAGCGTGTACTATTTGAAGTACATGGAGTTCTTAGCGGGGGGCATTCCATTGGCAGACATTAAGGCATTCAAGGACGAGATCCTTCGAGAAAGAATGACGTTACAGCTTTGGGCTTATCGCGTTCTTCCACAGGCAGAGGAGGCCGTCTCGGCCACCACAAGGCCTGTCGATGTTGTGGCCATCATAGGGCCTGCTGATGTTGCGGCCACCACAGAGCCTGCTATGTTGTGCCAGCGGATGTTGCGGCCACCACAAGGCCTGCCAATGTTGTGTTAGCGGATGTTGAGCTGCAGTCTAGCACGACTCTACCATGATTTTATGCCATGCATGATAGACCTGTTGTCCCATTATTTTGTCCTACATGTTACACATTTCTTTTAGTGATACACATTTTTTTTACAAATTTTTATAGAGTTACACATTTGTGTATATTTACGCATTTTTGTATAGTTACATATTTTGTATACTAGCATATTTTTCCATGTATAAGGGTATGTACTTGCATAGTCAAGTGAAAAGGTCAGTACAAAAACTTGTAAATACATTTTTACCTAGATGTATTGGTACATACGTGTACGTCATTAGATAGTACTCATACATGAATGTTTTATACCTTGACAAAGCACATAAATTTGTGTCTCATACACGAATATTTAATTCAATGATAAAGCACATAAATTCGTGTTTAATACGTGAATGTTATATACATTGACGAAGCACATAAATGAATGTTTCATACATAAAAGTTTTATACATTGACAAGAGCACATAAATTAAAGTTTATTCATTTGAACTAGCCTCTGATGGAATAAAATAAATACACTATCGCTTAGACCAAACAAATAATATTACATAGAGAAAAATACCCTCTATGTAGACGACTTTGTCGAATCAAGTTTTGAGGTTGACATTAAAGCAGATGAAAAGGCTAGTTAGAGTGAGAAGTTAGGGTCTTCCTGTCCTGGTGACAGTGAATCAATAACTAGTAAAGAAGAAGTTCATGTGGATGTGTTAGGTGGAGATGTGAGTTTTGTAGGTTAGGATTTAGGGAAAGAGACTAATGAAGTCCATGGGGATGTAGTGGCTGGAGATGACAGTGATAATATGAGTTTTGTGGGTTTAAAGGATTTCAGGTTCTATACTTCATTGGTATCTTTCCCGAAATTCTCCAAACCCACAAAACTCATATTATCACCATTATCTCCAGCCACTACATCCATATGAACTTCATTGGTCTATTTCCCTAAATCCTCCAAACCTACATAACTCACATCTCCATCCACATGAACTTCTTCTTTACTAGCTATTGATTTACTGTCACCAGGACAAGAAGACCCACAGTTTCACTCCAACTAGTATTTTCATCTGCTTTAACGTCAACCTCAAAACTTGATTCGACAAAGTCCTATACATAGATAAAAGCACATAATTAAAAGTTATTCATTTGAACTAGCCTCCGATGAAATAAAATAAATAGACTACATCGCTTAGAGCAAAGAAATAATATTACATACGGAAAAAACCTGTTGCGTACATTTGGCAGATATCATCCCTTGTCATGAAGTGGAACTGGGTTTTGGCAAGTCTGACAATTGTGCCCGGAACTTCCACATCGCCCGCAATTTGGAGACGAGCTAGACTTA
Organism: Boswellia sacra; assembly: GCA_013180625.2. NCBI lineage: Eukaryota > Viridiplantae > Streptophyta > Magnoliopsida > Sapindales > Burseraceae > Boswellia > Boswellia sacra. The sequence continues at coordinate 91,294 of SNVD02016220.1, read as the reverse complement.
TCGACGGAAGGGATTCATTTCCTCCGAGGACGACCGGTAGGTCTCCTCATGACTAACGGTAGAACCACTCTGCTGCGTATCTCCTTAGGAACCATCCAATCCTCACTAACTCCAACATGAACAACTAGCATAGCATATGCATATAGTAATATTTCAATTGTATACCAACGGGCACAATAATCATGGCACGTCAGAAGGTTCATACGTTTGCAAACAGCTAATACATGTGCACAAGAAGGCTGGTCAAGATCAAACACCCTGCACATGCATGTTCGAGCATGCATGTCAACAACGTTGACATGGTCGTTGCCTCTCACCTCGTACATAGTAAGAGAGATACCACTAACCCTCATACGTTCACCCTCCTTTAAACGCTCCTCTATCAACTTGTTAGCCCACGGCAAGAGATGTAATTCTGAGTTAGCAAATAACTCTCAACGTTCGTAGAACCATTACTACATGTTCGCCCAATAATAATCTGCTAACAATGTAACCGGAAGGAATCTCGCATGCCGCAAGTAGCTGTTCATCGACTCAGCAATAGTTGTTGTTATGATGTTATACTGTCGCCCATGAAACTGTGAACGTGCCCATTTATCGACTCCGATCTCTTGAAGATAAATTGCTGCTGCAGGCATATAAGATTCAATTTGTCGCATATGATAGTTGAAATCAGCACAGTGATATGTCCTTGCAGCTCGGGAGTATATATCCAACAAAGTCTTGTCCTTGAACGTGGCCTTCAAGTTACCCTTCGAATGATAAGTGCACAATCCATGCAATGCATGAGGAAAGACTTCTACAACAACTCGTTCAATGCTACGATGATGGTCAGAAATGAAAACAAGATCTCGGACATTTCGTACTATATGATCACGCAACTGTCTCATGAACCAGTTCCATAAGTCATCATTTTCAGAATGCCCAACTCCAAATGCCAATGGGTATATTTGTTTATTTTCATCAATACAAGAAGCCAAAAACATTGTACCTCTATATTTCCCTTTTAGAAAAGATCTATCAACTGCGATAACTGGCCTAATTGATGATACAAATCTAGCAATAGAGACCCCCATGCTCATAAAAAAGTATCTGAAATCTCCGAGTTTGCTTTCTTTATAATGTACATGTACTGGGGGAGTAGTGTGAATGATTCCTCATGAGATCCGTGAAATTCTTGCAAAGCTGCTTCCTTTGCCCTCCATGCCTTGTTGTATATGATTTTAACACCCAATGACTCCTGAACATCAAACATAATATCCTTCAGACGATATATTCTCGATGCCTTAACAAATTTGCTCTTAATATATTTGCCAATGACATGTGCAGTTGCCTGTTTGTGATTTAGGTGAAGTCTGGCTCCGGAACAAGTGTGATGGTTCTTATACTTTTTCACTTGAAAGAAATCTGAATCGATTGCGTTTGTGGCACGTAAACGCCATTTACAAGATTCAGCACGACATACAACCTCAAACCTTGTTACGTTGGAGTTCCTCACCTTGAATTGAAAGTTGTGTCTTAATGCCAAATTTGATAACTTCTCATGAACCTCGATTTTGCTGTTAAACATCTGCCCAACTGTGACCTCAATCCCATCAACTACAAATGATGAAGCATCATCGCCAACTGTGGATGATGAATGCACAATAGGAGGCATCCACCTAAATGTGTTAGTCCGACGGTTGTCATTTTCAGAGTCCAAATTAGCTTCTTCATGTATAGAATTTGCATTCATTCTCGGCTCATTATTCAACACCGGATCTTGTTGATATCCGTATAGTAGAGGCGTAGGTGTGGAGTGAATTAGAGAAGGAATGGTGAACAGTAAATCCTGGTTCACATCATTCAAGATCTCCGTCTGTTCATCATTATCAAAATGTGAACCGTCTATATCCTGCCCATCAACAATAAAATCATTCAAACCCTCACCCATTCTTCAATACGAATAGTGCAGTCACCATTCTCATCGTCACCATGCTCACTAACATCATCACTACCATCATCATAATCTTCATCACCATCATCGTCATCATTAACATCAACACTAGCATTATTAACATCAATATTGCCTAAACTCTCAAACTCTCTTATGCTATCGAGATGACGTACTAATCTCAATTGCATCGACGGGAGCACCCCTTCTTCATTTTCATCTAACACCCCAACTGACTCATGCCCTGCATGTCTTGAATATTGTTCAAACTCAATGCCAACGTCATCATTCAATTGTGGTTGTGCATAAACAGGAGTGGACTCACTTAATTGGTTGCTTCCACTTGCTGAGCGACACAAAGAAGGATGAGAAGAACTTTGTCGCCTTCGTACTGCATCAGATCCTGACCTCTGTCTTTGCTTCTCCCTATCTTCAACTTTGACAATTAATGGTGTATATGACTATTGGTCCTCCAAACAGTGTTGTATAAAAAAACAAACATCTTTGTCAGTCTCAATAAGAGTCGGCAATGGCGGAACACCCTTAAAAATTGAACTTCTAAACTTATGTTATGCTTACGAAGATCCCAACCCATTTCAGTACTAATACAGTTAACCAACTCATTATAGGTAGCACACCTACGAATTATCAATGGCTTGGCCCTCACACCAGTATACAAAGAACTACCATTCTCTTGTATAATCCAAGAACCATTGTATAGAATCAATATGCGTAAAGTTTCCATATCCTACATAATAGAGACATATCATATAAGGTCCGTGGACAAAAAAATCATTACGAAATTGCTTGAATAGGTCACAAAAACAACAATTCTGCTCAAACACTGACACATCTCAATGATAGAGACTCGACAATCGACACTCGACACACAAACTCGACTAAATACACATCCGACAATCGACGCATTCGACACTCCACTCGACGCACTAACTCGACACTCGATCGTAGACTCGACACAATCCCTCGACACTAGACATGGCCCCTCGACATGTCGCGAGTAGGTCTTATATATCCAAAAAATAGAGCGATGTCGCTCAACAAATCGTGTCTTCTTCCTGTCGACTGTGATACCATATTTGCTCTAAGATTTGCAATTTTCAACAAATTTTGACAAAAATCGAACTATCTCTAAGCTTAGTTCACATACATATCCATATTTTAAGTTACATAATGTGGTTGACAACTACGAAAACAAGAAATACTGAAAACATTACAACCTACTTCAACATTCTTCCACCATTTAGAGAGAGATTATGGAGAGTTTGTCTTACCTTGTTGCTCAGCTTCAATTCTAAGATTAAATAATGAGATGAAATGAAACAAAGGTGTTGAAGAGTGTTTCGGACAGTGGAGGAAGGAGTGACGATGCTTCTTTCTTCTTTCTTTTCAACAATGAATTATTAAGGGTATTTTAGTTATTTTTCGAAGAAAGTGTCCAATGGCATGAAAATATTTCAAGATGCGTCTAAATTTCAGTAAAGGCCCTTAATTTTGTCTATTTTTTCAATTTTCTCTATTTTTTCAATTTTCCTGAATAATAACTCAAGAATCAAATGAGATTTGAAAAGAAAGTAAGATGAAATGGAGTATTTGAAGGGATGATACGAAAGGTAGGAGCTATATGGTAATGTCGGTCCATCTGGTCCATAAATATCCTTGGACCATAAATATTGAGCACACCCAACCCAATTTTCCCATGCAACTAACCCACCTTAGACCTAACGTACCATTGCTGTGTTCATAATAATAAATATCTCATTCAATCTCTGTAAACATTTTTGTTGGCATTGGCATGCTAGGACCAAAGTGTTCTCTCTCTTAGCCCTTTTAAGCAAATATCACAAATATTGTCGAAAGGGTTAATATCAATAACCACCTCTAACATTCATATTTCTTTTACATAGAATTTGACTTCGCAAAAATCGTCACTTAAGTTATAAAATCACTTTGATAAGCCTGACATGTCAAGTAACTGTGCAAAGACTGTGTACCTAATCATTCATATTTTATCATGTGACAAAAACTAGTTGAAATTATGAACTTTTTGTTGACTTATTTTCTTTACCACTATTTTTTCAATTGACTTTCTCAGATAACGTTAATTAAAGGAAAAATATTACAAAAAAATCCTGAGGTATGGTCTAATATTACAAATGAGGATAATTTCATGGACTATCCTTGCGTTTTGGTTTAATTATCATGTGGATAGACCTTTTGCACTTCTATCTAAATTTAGTTCCTATGTTTTGAGAAACTCAGCGTAAACCACTCTTTTGTTAGTTTTATTATTAAATGACATCATTATTCCATCCAATTTCATTGTAATTACTAAAAATATCCTTAATAATATAATTAATTAAATAATTAAATAATGAAATTTCTAATCTGTTCTTCTTTCTCCTCGTCTCCACTATTTCTCTTCTTCTTTCGCCCTACCTCCATAGTTTATCTTCTTCAAACTAACAACATCAAAAAGCAGCCACCTATCGAGCAACGCCAAGCACGAACTAGCCACCACCATGACAACACCCATTGAATCCATTACCATAGATACCACCACTAGTCCACCACCCCTAATGCTAATGGCACCAGCGACAGTACCGCCTCAGGTGGTTGTAAATCAAACTCAAATCAAACAAATTCATTGTGAATCAAACATCCAAATCTACTATGTTAGATATGTGCCCTAAGCGTGATGGATATTCTTTGTAAATTTATAGAAACATCATTAATAAATAAAGTTGTTACTATTTATGAAAAAATATCATCCATGAGCCTGAGATTACGCCTAAATACACTTTTGTCCCCCACATTTGGGAATTAGCCCAAAATAACCTTGTCATTAGAGACTTGCTATTAAATTTATGAAAAGTCTAATATACCCCTCTAACAACAACCTAAGACACTGACAAGTCAGTCAGTCAACATTTTTTTAATACTTAATTTGAAAAGTATATTATATTCTATATAACCCCACAAAACTTGTTAGTTTTCATAAATAACCCTCCCTATATATATTGTTTTGACTGTTGCTCACTCATCTATGTCATGTTACCTCTTTCTTTATTTCATTGTAAAATAGTCGTTGCTCACACCTGCCTCTATATAAAGCATCACTAAACTTTATTTTTTTTCCAATCTTTTGCTTCATTTTTTTTCCAATCTTTTGCTTCAAAATGCAAGTGTTATGATGGCTGAAAGAAGTGATGTTAATGGGGTTATGATCAAGTTTAAAAATAGAAGGTGTTTTTATGGAAGAAAGGCGGGGATCAAGATTTTAGAGTCACAATCAAATCCTCACAAACTCTACTTCTTTTATGAAAGAAGGGTTTGTGACTTCTACTTTTTTTGGTTTCTAGATGTAGATGAGCTTAATGCAAACATTTATGGTAACATGCATATGCAAGAAGAGTTATTGTGGTTGAAGGATAAGATGCAGTACATGAAGTCAATGTTAAAAAAGCTATTCACCCTCAACATTTTGTTCTTCATATTGTTTTATGTATATGGATAAGGCTTAAACATACCAAAATGTGAAAGAACAAATACATTGATATAAGTATGTCTTTTGCATTGAAGTAACATTCAAGTTAGTCTATTGTTCCAACAATTAAACTTACATGTAAATGTTATGGCCCAAATACATATTAATACATTGCAGCACTTAACTGTTTTTAGGCCAAAACACAAAAAGAATTACCACCCAAAACCTAGGTTCATATCAAACATTTGCTTCCAGCAAAACCACAATGATTCAAAAGCAAAAATAAGTTCAAAATGTACTTAAAATATGAAGAACCTCTCTACAAAATCACCATGGCTGTGATGATGCATCAACAGATATGCCAATTCCAGCAACGCTTCCAAACCCTCTTTTGAAACTCCCTCCAATAACATATAATCCTCTCCCATGTCTAGAAGCTCTTCCAGTAGCAGCTCCAACTCCTCTTCTAGCAGTAGCAGCTCCAACTCCCCTTGCACTTGTAGTCCCTCTTCTAGCTCCCCTTCTTTGTGCAAATCCTCCACCTGTAGAAGTCCTAACTCCTCTGGTAGCTCCAGCTCCACTGCCAAATCCTCTCTCAACAGTATCTCTTCTAGCAAATCAAGCACTGCCAATCTTATAGTGGAATGAAAATAGTCATTTCAACCTCGTATTAGTGGAAACTAATTACTTAAATTTATATATATGTTTTGTTACCTCATTGGTCGATGGTCTTCCTCTAAATGATCCCCTTGCAGTGGAATTTGTAGTTCCTCTTCTTTGTTAAAAAATGATAACAAGAGAAAATATATTAGTGCAAACACATCAACAAAATGTATAAGTTATTATGCAGTTATGAAAAAAATGAATAAATTGGAACAAAATGCTTACATAAGAGCCCCTTCCAGTGGCAGTTTGCCTTGGTTGTTTGCAGCCTCTTTTATTATGCCCCATAAGACCATAAATGGTGCAGTGCAGTGCGAAAGATCTTTTCTGCCTTTGTGGCTTTCTTCTCTTCTTCTTGCCCTTTTGGGCCTTCCAGGTTGTCCTTTGAAGTTTGGAGGTTTCAAAGGCTGACACTGAAACTTGCTCCCTTATACATTGGTCTGGTATTGGTTGTATCATACTTGAATATGTTTCTAAATAAGCATTTTTCCTAAAGCAAGGATGAATAAATTGGACTGGTTCTAGCCTATTCCTTGTCAAGCATGCCATTGCATGCCTACAAGGAATCCCACTTGTTTGCCAACCCCCACATTTACATGTTCTCTCATATAACTTGACCACATATGACCTGTCAACATCTAACAACTCATATGTAAGGTCTTTGCTACATAAGACTCTCAAATTCCTACCCTATTGCCTTAGTTTCTCAAGTTTCTTCCTTCCCCCTAGTGGCATGTTAGTATCCCACGTAATTGCATCCTCAGCTCTCTTATGAAACCTAACCATCACTTTCCTCATAATATATTCAAGCAGGTTAAGAATAGATTTACTCATTTGCTTATCTAACCAGCTGTTACATGACTCAGTGAGATTATTGATTACATGATCACATTTTAATTCCTCATCAAATGCATGCATGCCTAGAACAGAAACTAGATGGGATATTGTTAAGGTATGTGAAGGCTGACTCATCTAAACTTTTCATGTCATCCATGGCTCTACTGAACTGCCATATATTTGTTGATCTATTGACCATCTAAAACAAGTCCCTAAAATGTACAGCAGACCATCTAGTTCTAAAATTTGCATACACATGCCTTGTACAAAACCTATCGTATGCACTGGGCCATTTTTCTTCCAAAGCCTTCACCAGTCCCTTCTGCCTATCATTCTTGATTGTGCCAGTCCTATTTTCACCCTTGCCCATATATTCCCACAATCTTTCCAAGAGAAAGCACTAACTTTAGTGTTCTCTCCTTCACATACCAGAATAGCTAATGAAAAAAATGCCACTGTTGGCATCTAGAGCTACAACAGATAGAAGACAACTCCCAAAACCTCCTTTTAGATGACATCCATCCATGCCTATAAAAGGCCTACAACCACTTACAAAACCTATTTTTTGTGCAAGAAATGATATTAAAAAAAAAAACCTTTTGCGTACTGGTTCTTATGATGGCCCCTCCAGTTCACTCAAATTTTTGCAATTGCACTAGGATTAGTTTTCAGCATCATGTTTGTATATTTATGCAACCATGAGTAGCAATTAGCATGATCCTTGCCTAGCTCTTTTAGTGCCAATCTTTTGGCCTTATATAATCTTTGTTTATTGACTAAGACCCCTCTCCTCTCTAGCTCATTTTCTAAATATTTCACCTAGACATCTGGTATAGATCTAATGGTATCCTTGAACCTTCTAACAATCCATGAAGATGATGCACATTATTTTTATTTGATCTCTCACATAAGTGTTTGTTATTTAGTGTTTTCACCATGAAACTACACTCATCTGGTAATTTGGAGGTATGAATCCTCCATGGACATCCCTTAGCTAGACATTTGGCTATCACTCTATATTGAGCACTCTTAACCCTTTTTATATTGCAACCAGCAAATACTGAGTAATCTTTCAATGCTAGTCTAAACTCATCTACATATTTGAATATGTTGCCTACCTCAAAGTCAAAGTCCCTATCATCCTTTGGATGCACAAAGGGTTTCCTTTTATATTCCTACACAACCTAGCTACTGTCCCCCCATTATCACTATCACTGCCAGCAAATTCATCATCATCAGACTGGTATCCCTCTAACCCGTCATTTTGAGGTTTCTTCCCATAGTTCCACTGCATATCATATTCCTCTACCCCCTCACCAGTTTTCCTATTGTTGCCATCATTCACCTTATCATCGCTTCAATGATGACTCTGATCAAGTAAATCCCTAACGTGCTCAGCTAGGCCAGAACTTTTATCATCACTAGAGTCAAGAGATTATCTAGATTCATCATTTGAATCGCAGTTATCAAAATATGGTTATAAAAGAGGTTCAACTGTAGGTTCAGTTTGAGGGCCAATATGAGGTTCAGTTACAAGTTTTGTTTGAGGTTCATTATACATTGATCTTAAGTTTGAAGAGGTTTGTATCTGAGGTTCAATGGATGTGTAGGCTCAAGTATGTAAAGTTTTGGTTCTCAATGGCCAAGTAAAGGAGTAATGACCAACTCTATAGGTCTAGGGTCTATATTAATGTGCATTTTGTATATAGTTAAATAACTCAAACAACAAGTCTAAGTCATTGTCATCTACTATCTCTAATTTACCGTTTGACCATAGCAAGGTGGCCATAAGCCTAAACTGATCATGCATAACAATTTCAATATAACTGGAAGCATCTAGAGACTCCTTTAACATTGTTATCTTGCTACACATGTCAGGATCAACATAATCAAAGTAATGCACATTATCAAATATGGTAACCTTAATTGTAAACAAAACCTTCCTGCATGCAATGAAAAACAATTCAACAATTAAATGAATAAATAAACCATCCGTTTCCATACGCAATGGTGATTCATGAAAAACAACCATAGACAGTGATTCACTTAACTTTCATCTCACCATTCCATGATATAACAAGGCTAAATAGTGATTGACTTAAGAAGCAGTAATCAAGAATAAAAGCAAGCCTAGACAATTCATGATAAAAGCAGCAAATTTTCATATATTTTTCTGAAAGCAGTGGTTTCTATAACCTTCCAAAAAAAATAACGCAATTTTCATGACAATTCTTATACCCGTTTCTCCAAAACAATACATAACCTACACCCATGAAAACCTTCCAAAACTGGAACAAAAAGCATAAAAAAAATCAAAAAACATACAAAATGCATGCTCCAGTAAGATTCATATATATCACCCCGAAGAACAATATAAAGTTACCACCTTTATCCGTGAAAAACCTAAAAGAACAAACTTTATTGTTCTCTACGATGGGTTTGACTAGAAATCCAAAAGAAAGTACACCAAAAAAAAGTTCTTTTTAAAAAAGTAATACTCACTTTCGCCCAAAAAAAAAAGCAACAAACCATGCAATACCATATATCAAGAAACAAAAAAAAATGAAACAAACCAGAAGTTGTTTAGCCATGAACATAGGTAAAGCTACCACCTTTATCACTCTACAGTGGGTTTTACTTCAATGCAAAACCCAGAATACTAAAAAGAGGTTATTTAAAAAAAATAACAATACATTTCACAAGAAAAAATCTATGCAAGACCATAGACGAAGAAGAAACGAATAAGAAAAGACAATCAATTTCATTTCAAAAGGAAAAAGTAGTCCTATTAGCAGGCAAGAAGCACAGACCACAGTCACCGTCGTCTCTCTTGTTCCTCGCATGCTATGGCCAAGGTTTAATGACCGTCTGTTTTCTCGCCAGATTACATAGCCTCCTACAACTGGGAATGTGAACCGCTCTCTTTCTCTCTCCTTTAAGGCTTTGAAAAGTGTTTTCTTTTTTTTTTTTTTTTTTTAAGAAGAAGACGACGTAGAAAGCTACCCTAGTAAACTTTCCATCTCACCATTCAAAAATCTAAGGACACATGTCATTTCCTTATGTAATGAAATGATGAAACACTTTCTTTAATGCAGATAAATTATGAGTGCAGATAAATTATGAGTTTACCACAATACCCCTCCTCTCAGTTACGGTGAGAAACGGTCTCTAACAACAGGGTTATTTTGGGCTGATTCCCAAACGTGGAGGATGAAGTTTTCTTTAGGCCTAATTTCGGGGTCATGGATGATAATTTTCCATTATTTATTTTATTCAAACGTGATTGTATCAATGACTAAAGGTTGCAAAGCTTATCTATTAATAAAATTTCATATATATGAGTTATATATTAGACTTTATCATAGCTTAAACCTAGTTCACAACCTATAAATAATAGCTAGACACTTTTTTTGGACAAACGTTATTGTGTGATTTGTCTTTAATGAAAAAATGGTGAATCTCTGATCATTTGAAGTGGAGACTTCAAGACAAAGACACTTGAACATTATGAATACATTGATCATGACCATGTGGAATTATATTATTTGGTGAAAATATCGTGACCGAATATAAATTACCGCAATCAAGTGCTAAAGGCATTCCTACCTTAATCTTGAGTGGATAGTATACCTTTAGGATATAAGCTATGGTCTTTGACTAGAATAAAAAGTGATATCTAAATAAAAATCAATATCTTTTATTTTTATAAAATCTGTAAAATTAGTAGACATTACACCATAGATATCGAATTCATGACTCCTAAGGAATTATAGAATACCACCTTGATGGTTTTACAAGGTTTTAAGTGATAGAATCTTGACCAACTGTTTAATGAAAGGTTATTCATTAAACTAAGATTTATTAAAATAAATCTTAAATCACTTAAATGGTGTAAACCTGGTATCAAAGGATGAAGATATAATTGAAGGGGTAAAACGGTGATTTATACGTAACTCAAATTATTGGTATTCCATGAAGGGTATTTATGTAAACTTCTTACTCAATGGATAGAGCTTTAAAAGAATATAATTTAATTAGATTAAATTGTTAAGCTTTCTGTAAAGAATATTTAATTCAAGAGTGCAACTTTAGATCTATAGTGGAATGGATCAAAGTTAATAAGTAGGACTTGCTACAATTATAAGATAACAGGATACTACGTCAAACTTATTAGAGCTCGTAATTAAATATATCCATCAAGATCTCGTTGGTAGTTGTTTAAAAGGTACTTGAATTGAATTGGACTAGTATAAATTAATTTATTTAATTTAATTGGGCTTATTGGAGAATAAGGCCCAGATATTAAATTAAATAATTAAATAAATCCAATTGGGCCTTTTATTTAATTAATAAAGATTAATTAAATAAATTAGGCTAAGTTAAATAATTTAAAATTAAAAGTCCAATATAACAGTTGGACTTTTATACGATGTCCAACAGTCCAAGTTCTATAAGGATTCTATGAGATTAGAAACCTAATTGAACTAGGACTCCGAAATTCTAATTGGACAAGGATACAAGGGACTACATAAATCAAGTGATAGGGTCTTAAGAACCCTAGTGTGCCCTAGAAGGCAAAAAAAGTCGAGCCTCCCTAACATGCCTTGAGTTTTGCACCAAACAAGCCCGATTTTCATCAAATAACCCCTTCCAAAAACTATTGTCTATATATGACCCATTTTGAAAAATTAACTATTGTTGACCCCTTGTAACATATGAAAAGACAAAATTATCCTTGACAAATTAAAAAAGGTCAACAAAACCTAAATGTCATAAACCCTAAAATCAATCCCCACCCTAATCGGAAATAACCAAAATTGCACGACCCCGTCACATGCTCCACCGCTGCCCTCACCGGACCGCTCCTGCCGCAGTCGTAGCTCCGTTGTTCCCTGGTGTGATCGTGTCGTCGTCGGCTTGCTCCGTCGCTGCTCTCCCGTTGTGTCTCACCGTTGGTTGCTTGCCGGTCGCGCCTGCTGCATCGCTGCGTCGTTCCGCTGCCGTGCCCACCTCCTCCCGCCGCTGTGGTGACTTGCTCGTCGCCCCTGTGATCTCAGTCATCCGCTGTGACGCCGTTCCGCTGCTGTGGTCGCGCCTGTGGGAGTAGAAAAACTCAACTTTCTCTTGGGATTTTGAAATCTCGTTTCTGAGGGTATAAATCTAGAGCCTTACTGTATTCTTTTTCCTTTTCCTCGTATGCCTAGCTTTTTTCATCGAGATTGGATTGTTTTTCATGGTATCTGCCTCTGCCCTTACGGTTAATTTCGAAATTTCAATGATCCAAAAGCTACTTTGGATGCTGTAGTTAGATTGCTCTTGTTATGCAATCTGCCTTTCTGCACGACCTGGTCGTGCAGTCAGACAGATTGCATTATGCAGTCAGACAGATTGTTTCTTTTAACAGGTAACTAAATTACAATTCCTCTCTTGATTTGTTTGCTTTAACTGCTATAAATGCAAGTGTATGTGCACCGAAAGAATTATAATCTTCAAATGCGTTACACTATGAGGCCAATCTATAATTTCCCTGCAATTTTGAGTTACATTTACCGTCTACTCTATCAGTTGCTCTTTTGGTTGTGCTAGAAATAATGTCAGTATATCATTTTTCATTTTCTCTACTCTGTTTAATAAATAGACAAAAGGCCACCGAAAGGCCAATTCTATAATTTCCATGCAACAAAAAGCATAGAAAATTCTATTGTATGGTAGTACCTTACTTTATTATGAGATCTGTCTAAGTTATGGATGATGCTGAAACTGGTTTAGGTACAATATAATTGGAAATAATTGCTTACTTTTGTTGCATCTCAAGTGTGCTTATAAATCTGAATTCTTCTTATTTATACGTGCAGCTATAAATCTGAAAGGGAGAAAGGTGAATTTGATGATAGCAAGACAATACTTAGTGTGGCTGTGGCTGCTTTCATTCTCTCCATCAGAGCAAATCGTAAAATAAAGGTAATAAGCAATCACTTACCATCTAGTACTAGGCTGGCCCAAAATATTATTCACTTGATGCAAAGTTCATTTTCTTAGTAGTTGAACATATGAAATAACTTAGATATTTCAACTATTGACTAGCTGTTTGGTCTGTCTTTTCTTATTTCAGAAGAGTACACATTTAGCTGAGCACATTATTGCCAGTGAATGGGTTCAACATCAAGGACTAAAGTATCTATATGTCTCTCTTTACAATATTGGTGTACTTTTGTACAGAAATAAGTAACTGAAAGAGGTACATGCCTTCATGGAGTGATGTGGTTCCTAATTTTGTTCTTATTGATGCATAATTATTTCTCATAACCATGATCTAGTTTGGAAACTAAAGCCAAACCCACATGAATGATTATAGTATAAATATATCCCAATTAGGTGGCTTCAAGGAGATTTAGACCTTTGATCTGTGGTTCAAATCTGGGCCTTTTACCAGTAAGTCTAGCCACTGGGGATGAAGCCAATATCACATCGTTACAGCAATTTATTTGCAAAGTTTTAGTCGTCTCATTTTGATGGACTTGTTAAACATTTTTCTAATTCAAGTTTAAAAAGTTTGACTTTGATTTTTTTCTTTTTTTAATTTCTTTTTGCAGAATGAAATGAAATGATCATCATGATAGCTTCATGCCATATAAATATTAGGGTGCATGTATTTTTATTTTCTTAACATTGATAATGGAGACATCATGTAAAATTGATTTTGGTTGGAGGAACTAAAAATTAAATAATTTCAGACACCTCGCTTATCATTGCTTTCTCCAATTGCTCATGCAATTGCTATCTGCTCCCAGAATAGATGACCAAACTAGTTAGCCATATAATCAATTACTAAACAAAAGATCAAAACATAGAAGACTAGATTTGAGCTCAGCTTTTGGGAATGGCTTCCAAATATTTGGAATTCATGTGCTATGAAAATATAAGTTGAACCATGGAAAAAATTTAGTATTAGCAATTTATGCATCCTTGTGGCTGCGTAGACTGTTTAAGATGAAACTGATCTTTTGGTATTATTCTTATGATTTTCTGCAAGATAAATTTCTGGTGTTAGATGTATTGAGAAGTGCCAAAGAAGCAAACATTGCTACCCTTAGGCACTTGTTATGCAATCTGCCTTTCTGCACGACCCGCAGACCGGGTCGTGCAGAAAGGCAGATATGCCTTATTAAATTTTTTGATCTTCAATTTTTTTTTTTTTTGTGATAACATCCGAAACCAATATAGAGTTGTTGTTGAACATATTGATGAGATTGAAATAAACTCTTGATTGCCATGTTATGTTTTGTTGTGATTATAATGAGACAAATCTAGTTTAGGTTTTTGAAACTTAGTTTAAACTGTAATATTGCTTATGAAAATCTAGTTTATGCTTATGAAAATCTTGCCTACAACAGCTTACTTGTGATATTGAACATGATATTTCATTATTTACATTGAAGTCATTGATTTATTGCATTATGCTCTTGTTATGCAATCTGCCTTCCAGCACGACCCGGTCGTGCTGACTGCACGACCGAGTCGTGCAGAAAGACAGATATGCCTTATTAAATTTTTTGATCTTCAATTTTTTTTTTTTTTGTGATAACATCCGAAACCAATATAGAGTTGTTGTTGAACATATTGATGAGATTGAAATAAACTCTTGATTGCCATGTTATGTTTTGTTGTGATTATAATGAGACAAATCTAGTTTAGGTTTTTGAAACTTAGTTTAAACTGTAATATTGCTTATGAAAATCTAGTTTATGCTTATGAAAATCTTGCCTACAACAGCTTACTTGTGATATTGAACATGATATTTCATTATTTACATTGAATTCATTGATTTATTGCATTATGCTCTTGTTATGCAATCTGCCTTCCAGCACGACCCGGTCGTGCAGAAAGGCAGATATGCCTTATTAAATTTTTTGATCTTCAATTTTATTTTTTATTTTTTTGTGATAACATCCGAAACCAATATAGAGTTGTTGTTGAACATATTGATGAGATTGAAATAAACTCTTGATTGCCATGTTATGTTTTGTTGTGATTATAATGAGACAAATCTAGTTTAGGTTTTTGAAACTTAGTTTAAACTGTAATATTGCTTATGAAAATCTAGTTTATGCTTATGAAAATCTTGCCTACAACAGCTTACTTGTGATATTGAACATGATATTTCATTATTTACATTGAAGTCATTGATTTAATTCCCTATATACTTATCATAAGTGACATTGGTGATGGGAAAGATTTTAATGATTGATGATTCATCGATAATTTTCTTGTTTTCCTTCTACATGTGATTTATTCCGTATGATTAATTCCTTATCTTGATTGAGATTGTTGATTTACATTGTTACATGTGAAGGGTTTTTTCAAAGATGGTTAAAGCAAGGAAATTCAAAGCAACTGCGAGGGGAACGAAGAAAGGCAAAGAAAAGATGTTATCAATTGAGAAGCGAAAGACAGAAGAAGAAAGGATAAAATCATTTCAGGACAGGCCACACGAAGAAATGAATGTTGATGAGGTAGGTTGGAACACCCTCTATTTTGGAAATACTGAAAAATTTTTCCTTCACTCTTATTACAGTACTAAATATTAAAATGGTATCATGCTTGCAGGCCCAATTGAAGGACATTGATTTTTTTCCTGCAAAGATAACCTGTAGGTCAAAGATCAATGAGGTTTTAACTTTGATTCGAGAAACTCTTTCAAAGTCACAGATGAAGCTGTTTAAAGATTCATGCTTCGGCCATTTTGAGGGAATGCAACAAATACAATTTTCATCGTGCATTTGCCACAACATGCTTTTGCGGGAAGTGGATAGTGACGATGAGGGTATGACCTTTCTTGTCAATGGAAAGAAGGTTACATTTTCATGGAGAAATTTTGCATCGATTACGGGGTTACGGTTTGGAAATTTTCCCCGTTATGATCCAGGAAAGATAGTCCCCAAAACGCAGAGCTTGTGTCATGGTCTACTGGGCGGAAGAGTTAGGTTCAACCATGGAGAATTACAAGCGGCATTCAAACAAAGCTCAGATAAAGATGACATGCTAAGAGTAAAATTGGCAATGTTGTATTTCTTGGAGTGTGCATTGTTGGGTAAAGAACCAACAACTAAAATTAAGATAGACCATATTCATTTGCTTGATGATATCGATGTGTTCAATGCATATCCCTGGGGCCGAAAATGCTTTGACATGACATTAAACAGCATGAGAAAGAACATTCAGGATCGACATAGCAAGTGGAATGTTAAGAAATTGCAGAAGAGCACACACAGAGAGCATTATAACTTGCATGGTTTCCCGTAAGCATTTCAGGTAAAATGGTGGCACCGTATTCCCTTTTGTTCTCCGTTGTTTAATATCTTAGAGCCTAATAATATCTTCTTTCTGTGTAATAGGTGTGGGTGTATGAGACATTTGAGCAATGTAATCCTAGACTGGCAATTAGGTTGGAAAAAAAGGGTGCTTTAATTCTTAGATGGATTACAAGAAGTTATCACACCAACAAGGAAGTGCAAGACATCATTTTCCGTCAATCTCAGGTATGGACTAACGGAATAAGTATGTTTGTATTTTTAGTAAGATGTATATTACATTTGATAACCTTTTCGTTTATGTACATTTTGTAGGTTGAATCTAAAAGTCATTCTCCCGCCCAACCAGGTGAGTCCCCCACCCCATACACTTTAACATTTTTGCATTGTGGAAAACTAAAGATTACAAAAACGAGGTTTACACTTAAACACGATTCAGATGAGGGGCCAAAAGATGAGCATACGGCAGAAGATAGAGCCACGTCGCCCCATGAAGAAATTGACAAAACACCTACCGCTTCACCTCCTGTAGCGGATACCGATTATCATGGGGCGGACATGCATTCAAGTACTGAAGAACGATTGGATCGCATGGTAATATTTTCCATTCCCTAATTTGCTTTTTAACGTTATTGTTTGACTATTGCACATAACAATCAAATTTTTCTCTCTTCTTGATTGTTTTATAGCATGAGAAGATCGTCCACATGGAGGGTGAGATAGGCTATCTTCGTGCTGCAGAACGTAAAAGGGAGGCTGACATCACCGAAAGACTTCATCGGATGGAGACCTCGATTAATCAAATCCTTTCATTTATACAAGTTCAATACAGAGATTCCCGACAGCAATATAGTTCTCCTTCTCCGGTCAATAATACTTTTACTTCTTTGTTTTGTTGTGTTATCTACAAAAAAAATTCAGCATCTCATGTTATGGTATTGATTGTTGATTACAGGTTTTTGATGACCCTTTCACTACTCCGTCGAGAGAGTGGCATAATGAAGATACAGTGGGGGAGCCGGCTTCTGAACACACTGCCACTGACAATGTTGACGTTGTCAATATTGTTTCTGAACAGAAATGTGAGAAGGAGATTCCCGCCAACACATGCATGTCCCTACCAGATGTCACTGTTATAAGTGACAAACTGAAGGTTTACTTGCGTAAGCGACCAACAACACGCGCACAATCGTGTAGACCTCCTTACACAAACCCATTGAAGAAACACAAACCGGATGAGAAGGACAGCATGAAAGAATTGAATACTTGGCTGCGTCACAAAGAAGATGACGGAAAATTGTAAGTGGGGATCATCCTTCCATTTCTTTTGAGTCGTGCAGCATAAGCATGTTCTCATAAATTGCTTGTCATGCAGTGTTGAACTCGGGCCAGTGGTTGGTGACAAGAAGTTCTTTAGAAGTATGGCTACACCTAGAGAGTGGTTGTCCGACGCGGTATGTATGGAAGTCAACATATTAGTGCATGGTTGTTATAAGTTACTTTCAACTAAAATGTTTTTATGATTACAGCATATAGATGCCGCATTTTGGTTCATTCGGCACAGATTTGCAAATCAGGGTGGACAATATGCTATAATGGATTGTTTTTTTCAGGTACATATGTAATCATAATTCCATAACTAGGAATAAATAATGATTCATTGTTTCGAATGATTCACTGAGCTGTCCGGTGTGCTGTGCAGCAACTATTGGTTGCAAAATTCTCATTATTTGAAAAACAAGAACCACTTTGGACTGAGAATGATGACAGATGCATCAAGTATGCTAAAGGTGAAAGCAAATTTGAAGGCACATCATGGTTGGCTGCGGAAAGGGTGAGTATAACAAAGATGAATGACCACTTAATATCTAGTTTTGTTGTAGCTTCTGTCTCACATGACTTGTCTTTTGGCAATTCTTTTGTTTCTTAGGTTTTTATTCCAATAAACGTTGGGAAAGTTCATTGGGTGTTGGGAGATGTTAACATGAAAGAATGCAAGATCGATGTATATGACTCGGACCACACTCTATACGCAGAAGATGAATTTCAAAGTCACTTGTCGCCATATGCCCGGATGATTCCTTCATTGCTACAGGCCATTGATGGGAACAACAGTGGTGGTGCAGATCCATGGCCCGTCATTCGAGTCGAAGGTGTTCCACAACAACAAATAAGGTTACTTCCATTTAAAACTAAACTTGTTTCATTTATCGTAATATCCACTCTTGAAGTTGCAACTAACTATTATGTTCTGTTCTCGTGCAGTGGAGATTGTAGAGTTTTTGTTATCATGTTTCTTAATTGCCTGGTTACTGGTGAGTCTGTAGAAGTTATACGTCATCCAGACCATGCTCGAAACTATAGGAAGGAGTTGGCGGCAGACATGTTCGATATGAGATTGTGGAAATGAGCTCCCAAACCATGGTGAAATCCTGCATTGTAGAAACTTTGTAATACTCGTTCAGATGTATGTATTTGATTTTGATGGAACGAGTAATTGTAAAGTAGAACCTTTGGTGATGTTATTATCGTTTGTATCCATGTAAAGCTCAGAGGAGCTGACAACTTGTAAAGCTCATTTTGTGTTAACATATTACTTTTTCTTTGGCATGTGTCTGTCTTCTACGTGAGAAAAATCTTATTTCATACATCTTATTTTTGTGTCATGGTCTGTCTTAGATGTGGTGCAGATATATTTGATTGTTCCATTTGCTGTTGTGTTTGTGCCTGCAAAGAAACAGGATGAACTAGTAATGCATGCCTCCCAGTCTGCTGGTTGAGGAGATTCAATAAAAGTTGTATTTTCTGTTGAATGGCACTGGATTTCAGTTAAATGGGTGAAGGGGGATCATGATAATGTTTTGCCACAAATTGAGACGGGTCGTGAAGCATTCTGGTTTTCTGCACGACCCGGTCGTGCAGAAAGGCAAATTGCATTAGGCAATCTGTGAACTCGCACGACCGGGTCGTGCAGACTGGCAGATTGCATTTGCAATCTCCAAAATTGCATGACGGGGTCGTGCAAATTGCACGACCGGGTCGTGAAAAAAGGCAGATTGCATTTGCAATCTCCAAAAATGCACGACTAACTGCACGACCCAGTCGTACAAAAAGGCAGATTGCATTTGCAATCTCCAAATGCGCTATTACACAATGCTTTGCCCTGTTTTAGATGTCACTCTTGTCGATTTCTGTTCATATTATATAAAATTACAATGTAAGAGAAATGAAATTGAATTACAATGGATACCTAACCGGTGTACAAGAACAACTTAATAATAATGTTATTTATTGAAGTCATTAGGCAACAACATCCACCACTAACATGTCCAACAAAACAATTACAACACACACATCTATAAATGATTGCAACACACACATCATCCAAAGCATAAAGTAAAGCTTTTACAAAGCAGTAGGTACATGTGGTTACTCCCCACCGGCATCATTTAATGGAGCCTCCGGATTTCTTTGGGTTGACAGCTGATTCGTCGACCTGCATGTCTTCCGATTATGACTTCTGCCACCACACCGCCCACATTTACGTGATGTCCTTTCTTCACCCAACGATGGAATTCGATTCTTCTTTTGCCTTCCCCGACTGCGACATTTCGCGGGGGGTAATATTATACGTGCCTCGACATCATCTGGGATATCCCACTCCTCAGCCGAACCAACAGGGTAGATAGCTTCCGCATATGCAGTCAATAAAACTTCGGACCTATAAAAGTGATGAGTAAAATTATAGACTGATAAGTTACGCACTCTACACACTGCAATAACGTGTTTGCATGGTAACTGTTCAATCTGGAATTCTCGGCAGCTACATGTTCTTGCATGCAAGTCTACATGACCATCTAAATATCCATCTTTGACAGTAAACTCGTGTAGGCTAATTGGAATAACTCTATAAGAAAGGCCTTCCTCGTGCCTATTTTTCAACTATTTTTCAGCCCATGTTGTTAGTGGAGTTGTCATGTTAATTGCCTCCTCCCTACGTGTACAAAACCATTTTTGTAACACCTCTGATATAATATGATCCACTAGCTTCATAATGGGAAATTCTCGTGCTTCCTTGAGAACACCATTTAGGCACTCTGCAATATTGGTTGTCAAAATACTATACCTTATGCCATCAGAATGCGAAAGAGCCCACTTTGCATACCCAGCTTCGTGTAGATATTGTGCAATACGGTGGTCGATTCCATTAATTTGTCGCATTAGGTCCTCAAACTCACATTGACGATAAACTTTGCTGGCTGTGAAGAATATATCACTTATAACCACATCTTTGAATTTGGCCCTAAGATTTTGTGAAATATGATACACACAAGCACCATGTTGAGCATCAGGAAACACTTTACCCACCCCCTTGCCTATGCTTTTATGACGATCAGAGATTATCACAATATCTTCAACGGAACCAATAGCATCCTTCAATTTCGTTAAAAACCATTCCCATGATGCATCATTCTCAGAGTCAACAACGCCAAATGCCAAAGGATAAATTTGATTATTACCATCCATGCATGCGGCCACAAGCAGGGTGCCTCTATATTTGCCCTTCAAAAAGGTACCATCCACAGCAACAACGGGCCTTATACAAGTTCTAAAGCCACGTATGGAAGCACCCAAGGCAAAAAAGAAATATAAGAAATGGTCATGTGGATCAGTATGTATATGAGTGATAGTGCCGTGATTATGCTTCTCTAAAGTATGACAGTATCTTGGCAATAACCTGAATGAATCTTCTGGTGAACCCCGAACCAACTGTAACGCATGCTCCCGCACTCGCCATGCCTTTCCATAAGAAATATGAATTCCAAAATTCTTTGCTACATCATGTCTGATATCATTAGGCCTATAAGTCACTCCAACATTATTGTACTTCTCATGAATATCCATAGCAATTAACTTTGATGTAGCTTGACGATGATCTCGCTCAAGATTGTTAAGAGCACATGTATGTACGTCACAAAACTTTGTCACCTTAAAAAGATCACAATTCTTGATTTTCATGACACGAAGTCGCCACTTGCAAAATTCATCTATACATGCTATCTTGTAAAGGGTTTTGTTGGACTTTTTTACCCTAAACTGAAAGTTCCTTCTTACTGCTAAAATGCTAATCTTGTTTTGCAAATCCCTCTTATTCTTGAACACACTGCTTACATATACATCGGTGTTACTATCAGAAAGTCTACATGATGACCCAACATTAGAAGTGCCCAATGAATTAGAATTACTCCCTATTTATTGATTAGATGAAAACTCATTACCTCTACGAAAATAACCTTCACGATTAGATTGAGAAATGTCACATGAACGCGATTCTGGTGCTTCGACATGATCAAAATTCTGCACATCATCCAAGGGACTAGGATCGAGATCAGTATTAATTAATGGTTCTTCCAACACATCATCTTCATTAATAGTGGAAGGAATTGCATGACAACGTTCTTCTGGGTATGTTGACGGAACACTGGTAAGAAGTTGGTTACTACCCTCCCTCGAACCTATACCATTTTCAATATCATTTTCATATGAACGGGGTTCAACAATTGCATATAAGGGGATCCTATTTGAAGGGTCCACATTGAGGTTTTCCTCCAAGAAATATTTCAAATCTTCATCACTTTCTACTATTGATGGAGGAAGTGGAATATGTGCCCTTAACACATATTGCAATGAAAATGTGTTTTCCTCTAATGACTTATTGGTGACTTCAGAAACTTTACGAACTAACTCTTCATAGGTTGTTGACATAGGCAAAGTCACACCTTTGCTTCTACGACCATTGAAAAAAAATTCTCTGCCACTTGACACCCATTCACCATCATACACGATAGGAAAACGAACATTATCCATTCACTAAAGCCTGCAATACCAATACAAAACATTACAATTAATTCAAAACAGATTTCACTCTATTGCACGACCGTTAGACAAGTATTATGTATCATGACTATTTCGACAAAAGTATTATATACCATGACTAATTGGAGAAAATGGTCGTTTTGCACGACCCTTTGGAGAACGGGTCGTTTTGCACCACCCTTTGGAGAAACGTGGAGAAAGGGTCGTGTTGCACGACCCTTTGGAGAAAAGGGTCGTGCAGCACGCCCCTTTGGAGAAACGTGGAGAAAGGGTCGTGCAACCTTTGGAGAAAGGGTCGTGTTGCACGACCCTTTGGAGAAAAGGGTCGTGCAGCACTCCAAAGGGTCGTGCAGCACGCCCCTTTGGAGAAACGTGGAGAAAGGGTCGTTTTGCACGACCCTTTGGAGAAAAGGGTCGTGCAGCACGACCCTTTTCTGAAAAAGGTGCAAAACATCCTTACATAAAAAATGGACCACTTCAAGCCTTAATTTCCTTCAACATTGACCACTTCAACAGATATCAAACATAAAAAATGGAAAAAACAAATCTCAAGACAAATCTCAAGAGAAAATCAACTATGAATACCTTCACTCACTAGCTTCTTGGATTCAACAATCAACTTCTTGGATTTCAATCTTCACTCACTAGCTTCACACTGCTTTAGTGGAAAAATTTTCAAATACCGTTTTGTTGGAGAGTTGGGAGAGCCGTTTTGGAGTGTTGGTGTAGGCGAGTTCTGTTGGAGCCGTTTTGGGCGAGTTCTCGTTCTGTGATGTTTTCTTCTCTTCTCTTGTCATTTTAACTTAGGGATAAATTGGACTTTTCATGTTCAAAAGGGGTCAAAATTAAGCAAATATCAAGAAGGGGTCAATTTTGAAAAAGAGACCCCAAAAGGGGTTAAATAAAAAAATAACCCACCAAACAAGGCCCCTGCCCTGTGGCTTGCACAATTGACATTCAGGCACCCGTTGGGCGACATTTGAGCTGCCTTTAATGCCATTTGACCCTCTTGTTCTTTGATTTCAAGTATGGTCTAGTATTGATTGATATCCACACATCTAATTTGAGTTCCTTACAGTCATTCCTCATATCCAAAGTGGTTGGAAAGCACAAAAAGTTTTGACGCCTATATTTGCTAGATCCAAATCCCAAAACCACTTTCGTTGTGTTGATTTGATTGAATTTGCATCTTGGATCCAACATATTGTTGCTCAAACACACAACCTTAAATATTGTAACTTATTGTTACCGCTTAACCACCAATGCTGTAAGGGAAGCACTCAGTCGCCTTACCATTAAAAGATCCCAAAGTGCACCCAGTTACAAATCTCAAACAAAATCCACTTCTTCAGTCCTTTAAACATTTTCACTTACTGCCCAATTGCAGCCTTTGAATTGTTGATGCGGAGAAGTAAAGTCATAACAAACCTCAATAAAGTTAGAGCAAATATCAAGAAAGTATGTAGAAAGATGAACACTTAAATCTTAATATGTATATTCTAGTCTCGATGAAAAACGTGTAAAAAAAATGAAAATTTGAGCATATGAAACCAGAATTCAAGATCTGAATTCCTTCTCTCCTTTGATTTCTAGATCACTCAAGATCCGAATTCCTTGTTCCATTTTCTCATATTTTAAAGATAAAAAGAGAAGAAGAAAAGAAAGAGGAAGAAGGGGATGAAGAAAGAAAGAGAAAGGGAAAAAAAATGAAATAAGAAGATGGAGAAACATCGGATAAGAGAAAAATTTCTTTCTTTCCATTGCCACTTCGACTTTAATTCTCAACACAAACCAGAAACCGAGCTTTCAAATTTTCTTTATTTTATTTTTTAATTTTTTAGTTAAAATTTGTTTTTAGGTTTTTATAAATGTTTTGATTATTTATATAAATTATAATAGGGCATTATAACTCTCTATATGTAACTTATTTATAATTATTTAACGATAAAACTAACCAAATGTGATCTATGATAAATTTTAAAAAATACAGAGATTAAATTTAAACAAAAATATAAAAGATCCTTCTGATATTAAATTAAAAGGTAAGGATAATCCACGACATTTTCTTATTACAAATGACCTGCTTTCTTGAAAATAGGTAGAAGTGATCCTACTGTTTACTGATCTATTAAGTTTAACGATGTTAAGGGTATATTGATAACTTTATTAAGATATTTAGTTGATTGAGTGCTTTTTTTCTTTCTTTATTTTTTCTTTTTTTCTCCATTTTTCTCTTTCTTCCTTTTCCTTTTTTTCCTCTTTTTTTTTTTTCTTTTTTTCCTCCTTTCTTCTTCTTCTTCTTCTTCTCGCTTTCTTCCTATGAGACTGTGTCCTCCTCCACCAGCAATGACATCTGATTCATAAAGCTGAAAGTATTGCTTTTCCAACATCATTCTATTGTTTCAACTACTTGAAAACTCTTGAAATAAAATAACCCATTAAAGTTTCTTTAAAAAAAAATTTCACTTCAATTTATCCATTGTTTTTTCTAGGTTTTCTTAGTACAATCAAACCCCAACATAGCATCACAGCAGCATAAACAGCAACAAAGTTAACCAACAACCCAACATAGCAGCATGGTTTATCAACAAAATTAACCAACAAAATTAACACAAATTAACCAACACATGCAACCTCTTTAAAATCCCTTAAATCAACTTAGAAATTAAATTGAGTAGATCTAGTTGACAAGTACCAAAAAATTAGCAAAACACAACCAGAAATTCATGCCCTAAAAGCAGCAACAATTCCACCCATCAAATCCATACCCAAGCAACAACCCAGCTTCAAGCTTTACGAACAGAGAAACTCTCTCAAGAACCTCAAGATCAATCCTCTCAATCCGAACCCATTTCTTGCCTCAGGGTCCCTGATGTTGCGAGATGCAAAGTCGAGGTTGTTATCGCTTTTTCCAGTGACTTCACCTAGAGTTTCAGGTTCTCTTATTTCTAATTCTCGAGTATTTAAGAATTTTATTTTTATTTTTACTTTTTATGCTTCCTCTCTGACGCTTCCATTCGATTAAACCAAAGAAGCCAGAGGTGGAGGGAACTGGAAAGGGTGGATGCAGTGACGAGGGAGTATGAGGTGGAGAGGGAGGAGATTTGACTGTGATTTTAGAGATTCAGTGATTTTAGGCAGGAGGAAGAATGAGAACTATAACGGTGCTGGTTGTTACGACAACTGGGTGTTTTTGCGATAATGGTTGTTTTTATGGGTGGTGGCTATTCTGTATTTTAGAATGAGGAGTTAGGGTTTCACATTTATTGCCATTGTGAATTTCTTAAAATCAATTTATAATAAATAATAAACTTTGTAGATATTAAATTTGAATAAGGAGTTGATGGCATGGGTTCCAATCACAACTAAGATCAAGTTAAAAAAAAAAAAATTGAATTGACAACATTAAAGTAATTTCAAAGATTAACCATCCAACTTAAGTTACGATAACATTAGATAACATTAGAGTCATTTGTGATTTTAGGCCAAATACAGCAGTCATTTCTGTCAATTTAAAAAAAAGATTAAATTTTTATAATATTAAGTCATATCTCAGAGTTATTTATGAAATTTTCTTGTTAATTAAAGTCACCGATTTAACAAACTAGCTTAATGAGTTCCTCTCGTGTAAGTTTTTCTTGAAGTTTTCTGACTTTCCAAACATTAGGGTGGTTAATGTGATTTTGCAAAATTGTTTTATGTTGTGAAACTGAAAACTTAAGGTGTAGTTTTGATATTACCCCATTGTCGAATTTGGCCATGTAACGAAAAGTAATTAAAATTAAAATTTTCTTTTGGTTTTCAATGTTTACGTAATTCTTTTTCCGCACATTTTTCAGTTCACATTCCCAACTAGCGTTTTATTAAACTCACCAAATCAGCAAACAATAACATGAAGGAGCGTCTCTCATGTAATGTTTTATGAAGTTTTTGTAACTTTCCAAATATTGGGGTGGTTCAGTGGTTCTACAAAATTGGTTTCGAGTTGTAAAAGTTAGTACTTTGGGAGTAATTATTGACATTAACCCATTATCCAAATATCATAGAACCCCACAGTACTTTTGAGTATCTTATACATCTCTTGTCCTTGCTTTCCGTTGTATCATATGGGCAAATGTGTAAAATTCACTTCTATAGAATACATAGATATTAGCAATCTAGGCATGTGTGAAATCTTCATATATCAAACGGTGAATTTTCATAAAGAAACCTTGAGAAAGATTTGACCAAATCCTAAAATGTCAAGGGAAAAATTCAGTGAACACTTACATACATGAATGGTAAGTGAATTTTACTTTAGTTACTTATCAATAATGCTAGAGTTATAATTAAAATACAAGAAAAAATATACTACCTGATGTAGTGGTCTACATGAAAAAATTTATTGGAGGAGAAAAAAAAAGAACGAGAAAACTTATATCTTTAGTAAGATTTTGTCACTTAAACTATCACATCAAGTTGTAAACTTTAGATTGTATTTGAATTGTAAGTCTAACATTTAGAGATATAAAAAGGCTCAGGTCGGGCATAAGTACGACACAAACACGAATGCTGTTGTGGTACGGTAGAATAAGAAATAAGGATTGAACTAGAGTGAGCTTAAAAGTTTTGCACGATAGGCCGTGCTAGCAAGAAACACGATAAACACAATAGGCATGAATGAGCACAAGTACTTTTTTAATTCATTTAATAAAATAAGTCAATTTTGAATTAAAAGAAATAAATCATTGAACTTAAATGAATATGTCAAGGGAACAAGTTAGTTTATTGTAATGTTATAGCAATTAAAAGTCAAGTGAAATTTATTTTCTTCTCTTAATTTCTATTTATCTCTCATGTCTTTTATCTTCTTAGTTTACTTGACCATACACTCCTATTCCATTTCTCCCCATAAATATCTATCTCTTTTTAATCTATCTCATAGTTAAATGAACTCATTTTCAATCAAAAGAAGCGATACAAAAGGAGTCTTAACTGTAATGTAAGAACTCTATAATATATTTGAAGAATTATACTTTTAGTTCAAATTATTAATAAAAAATTCCTTTTTTTTTAAGAAATTGACCGGTATGTCTACATTTGTTTAACTAAAATTTTTAGATTTCTAAAGCAAATGAAATAATTTTTAACTCAGGATAATAATAATTAAGAAAAATAGTTTTAAATTGTTATTTATAAATTCTTAAAAAAAATTTAGGTTACTAAAAAATTCAATTTGATTTTGGAGATAAGCCTATTTTTCTTAAAAAAAATGTTTATGGCTCCCAAATGAGGGTTAATTGGTCTCTTTAAGATACACATGTGTCTTTTTAATAAAAATTTAAAAGTTATAGACAAAAAAATTTTATACATATCTTTGACCCATTCGAGTAGTACGAAACGGCACAGTCTTAGGCACAACAAGATCCAATCCAAAATTTTTTTAATGCTAGACATGATATGGTACGAAATACTATTTATGTTAAGTCAAATAAAGTATAAATAGTAATATAGACCCAAAATTTTTAAATTATACCGGTACGGTAAAGTACCTTTTACATGTCTACTAGGTTATTGTTTACTTACAATCGAATATATTACTTATGAATATTAATGACAAGAGGGGAATGTCAGAAGAAAAACAAATTGGATTTCAATAGATCTTGGGAAAGAAGATATGTGGGATTTATGGAAAAATGAAAAGTGTCACCCATATTAATATCAAATATTTTCTCGGTGCCTGCCGACGAAACTTTCTAGGCAGGCAAACAAGCCGGCCACTTGAATTTAAATACTATTTTTCATGTGTTGCGGGTGTAGTTGTCTATATATGAAGCTTTTAAAATTTGAAGTCCGATGGGGCGGCTCCAAAGACTAGACTTTATTTAGAGAAAGAAACAATTGACATTATCTTTTGGTGAGGTATGTTACGTTATGGATAGAGATTGAGACACAAAATAGTGGGGAACACATGGACCCAATTTGATTTAAGCTTAAGCATGACAAGCAAAAGATAATATAAAAGGATACAAATTACCAATCTTTTTATAAGGGAAATTAACACCGTAACCTCTTTCTTTTGGCTGAAGTTACAGTCTGTCCCTCATTTTTGGATAAGTACCATAGATACCCCAGATTCCATCTGCCGTTGAAGAATCTGTTAAGAAAATTATACTGTAACCCCCTTCTTTTAGTTGATGTACATTCTACCCCGCACTTCTGAATAAATGACATAGACACCCCTAAATTCCATCTGCCGTTAGAGAATCTGTTATCTTAACTAGAATCTCTTGTGTAAAGACTTAACTACCCTTATTTGTCTTATTCATCAATAATTTTATATTGTGAAGCTTTCTATTGACGTAAATTAAAGAAGAAAAAAGTTGTTATCATGTCAGTAAGTGGAAAAAATAAGAATTAAAAAATCAAAAGTATATTTTATATAAAAACTAAAAATCTAATAAATAAAGAAGTCAATATGGGCTCATATATCTTATTTGCAAACACAAGAAAGAGCAAAGCTCTCACATGGCAGCTCATTTCTATATCTGAAACAACCTATTGTAGATTAATCAACAAAAAAATAAGCAGCACACAAATATTTTTTCTATTATTTTTCAAATCAACTTCAACTGCCCTGGTGGTATAGCAGCTGAGGGAAAGTAAAGACTCTGCAACTTGAGTCTTGAAGCAACAAGAGACGAAAAGAAAGGGAAAGTAAAGAGAGAGAGAGAGAGAAATTATAAAATTAAATATATTATTTACATTAAATAGAATTTAATTGAAACAATTAAATATTAAAAATAATTAAAATAATTAATTGCATATTTATGTGTTTACATATTTAGTTAAATATTTTTAATCTTTTTTATAAATAAAAATTTAAATTTATTAAAGTTTAGAATAATTATTAATTTGAATTTATGAATTTTTATTTTTAATTAAAAATTTATATGATTTTGGTTGTTAATTATTTTAATTTAGAATAAAAAATTAATACACTATAATACAGTCTTTTATTAAACACAGTATTATTTAACATGTATACAATACAATGACAAACCAAATACAGTATAAAATGTACTCAATTCTATGTAATGCAATTTAATACAATGTTAAAATTAAGTATACTTTATTCATTAGATTTTTAGTTTTTGTATAAAATATACTTTTTGATTTTTTAATTCTTATTCTTTCCACTTACTGGCATAATAACAATTTTTTTTTCTTTACTTTACGTCAATAGAAAACTTCACAATATAAAATTGTTGATGAATAAGACAAATAAGAGTAGTTAAGTCTTTACACAAGAGATTCTAGCTAAAATAACAGATTCTCTAACGGCAGATGGAATCTGGGGGTATCTATATTATTTATCCAAAAGTGCGAGACATACTGTACTTCAGCCAAAAGAAAGAGGTCACAGTATAATTTTCTTAACAGATTCTCACATGGAATCTGGGGGTGTCTATATTACTTATCAAAAAATGAGGGACAGACTGTTACTTCAGCCAAAAGAAGGGGGTTACAGTATTAATTTACCCTTTTTATAATATCAAACAATATATGTGGATCAAAGCGTTACACTTACACCAGGATTGAGGGATCAATTTGGCTTCTTTTAAATTATTGACTATAAAGTATTCATGTCACTATTAAATGATTATGACCACTTACATATATGACAAGTTACATATTGTAAAGTTAATTTAATTTTGATGATAAATAATGGATAAAATATTAAATGATATAAATTAGTAATCTGGAATATATTTATTTAGAATAATATTTGACTTACAACTCATTTAAAATTACGATTTTATATAATCTGAGTTGGTAATATATTATTGGATGAATAAATATTGTCATTTAATTTAATATATTTAATATTTTTTTATTTTTTATCCATTTAATAATAACGTGCCAACTCAGATTGTATAGAAAATTATTGTAGAGGAGTTGTAGATATAGTATTACTGTAAGAAGGGCTTATGCCAAAGCAAGACTTTGATTGATAAATGTTAGTTGATCGGAGACTTTGATGGATAACTAACCAATTAATTTATGAGGTGAGATAGATGCTTAGGTGCACCAATTCAATTATCAAAAGAATAATAGAAACGTAACCTTTATTAAAAATAAATAAATAAATAAATCAATGTCTCTGATTACGATTAAAATATATATTAAAGATTAAATAAAGAAATTAATTGAATTAAAACAAAGCCAGCTTGATCTCATTACCGTGGTTTGGTTTTATATGTATTACATTGGTTTGGTTGGGAGATGAGGAATCAAATGTTGTCACCTTGCGTTTTGTTTTTCTTTGAAGTAATTTGCAAGCTTTTCCAATAAACTTATCGGCGTATATAATCAAAGTTTATAATTAATGAATTCACAACTTAAAAGCTTCTAATCATTTTTTAGATATAATAATAATATGCTTTTCAAGTTGTGCATTTCGGTACAATTAATTCACTATCATGCCCACCAGATCCAACATCGTATTTGTCGTGATTGCAATTTTTTTTTAATTTTCTTTTAAAATCATTGGGTTATAGCAAATCTATGGTCATAATTCATAAATTAATATAAAAATTTAAATTCCAATAACTTAAGCCTCTTAATATTATATTTTCATTTGTAATATGAAGTATTATTTTTGGAATTATGCGGCATTAATTTGTATTCCTAACAACAAAGGTCAATCATTTAAAAAAATAAAAATGATTTTGTAAACGTTTTAAACAATTGTTTATTCCTAGATTTAATGAATGTATACCAATAGTTCTCAGAAAGAGCCTCCTTGAGAGAGTTGAATTATCAACTTTGTCTGCAAAAATAAATGAATCAGAAATTTTATAATAATTGTCGAAACTGAAAGTCGGAGGATATTCTCTTCTTGTGCTCAGCATCTGATGCCAGCCCCTAATGCCAACAAACAAACACAATTGATGATTGATGTGTTGTTGTCAATCATAAATAAATAAATGATTTGTGCTGTGAAAATATTTACTTGCAAATAGAGGAGTCAAAACGAGATGATTGAGTAATTCCAAACTTTAAAACATTCATTATAATTTCTCAATTCTTATATTATCAGTCCATGTTTAATACGATCTTTATAAAATCTTAGGAGAGTTATGGGTCTCCAAAAACTTTTGATTATTGAGTCAAATCACTGCCCTTCTCCAAATGAGTTAAGAAGATAACTCTGACAAGCTTGAACGATAAAAACACGCTTTGACAGAGGTTAAGTTCGGAGTTTTTGGACTTGAATACACACATCCGACTGTTGAGCAACTGGCTGAATGTGGTTGAAGATTTAACTTGACACAGTAAGTAATGACTTGTCAAACTTCCATTCCATGAGATAATATATCTCCCATTAAAACCAAAAAAATAAAATATGATTAGAATTATGAGAATTAGAGAATATTTCAAAATCCGCCGCGAAACTCATGATTTATGAACTGGGTAATAATTTGATTAAAAAAAAAAAAGATAGCGTTGCGTGGTTGGGTGGTGGTTGAAGCAATAACCAACAAAAGAATGCATCATCACTTTTCCTCTCTCGTCACTCAACCTCTTTTCTCTTCTTTTTTCTGTTCACTTAGCTTTAACACAAGTAAACCCTCTCTCTCTCTCTCTCTCTCTCTCTCTCTCGCGTCTTTGATCATTCAACAAAAGCAGAGTCTCTTCACTCTCTTTTGCTCGCTCAAATTCATACATTAATGATTGAGTGAGAGTTTTAAAGGGAGAGGAGCTTCTTCTATTCTTCAATCATTTAGTCCTTTCCTTCAACAATTGTTAGAGAGAAAGAGAGAGGAGTCACTTTTACTTCTTCTCTCTCTTTCTTTTCTTCTGTGTTTGTTCTCTTTTGAATTGCATGGTCAAACGAGCTGCAGAAGTGCTGAAGATAATATTTTTAGAATAGTTTCTGGGTTTTGGTGGGTTTTTATTTTTGTTAAAGCGTTCGTCATCAAGATGTTTGCTTGTGAGTGCTTCTGCTGGAACGGAGTCTCTGAGTTTGACTACCCCTTGCCTGAGCCTGAGCCTGAGCCTGAGCCAGAGCCAGAGCCTTTCTCTATGCCTTCTCCTCTTCCACAATGGCCAGAAGGTATGCAGTGCTCCCCTTTTTGAATGGACAAATTTTACTTGATTATTATCTTTTTTTCTTTTTTAGGTTTATTAATTAGTTAATTTTTGTTCTTTTTTCTTGTAAAAGATTCATCTTTCTTTGGAAGTAACATTGCATGTAGTGATTGGTTTCTGGGTTATGTTTATTGATCTTCTGATTTTTTTTTCCCTTTATTATGATGGTGCTAATTTTGAGAATATGCCATGGATATCCATTCTTCTCTGACTATCTCTCATTTGCAAAGGTGGTCATGACCTAATTTCGGTGTTTTTTTTTTTTTTTTGTGTAAATCAGTGGATCAAGCAGAATTCTTTGCTGGGTCACAATTTATGTACATTCAGATTGTGTTGAGACTATGTGATTCTTGGGTTTACTTTTTCTGGTTTCTTAAGAAGATCAATTCGCAATTTTGTTGAAATTTGGTGCTTTAAGAATAAAGGGTTTGTTGTTATTAATTAGAAAGGTATATGGCATCTAACTTTTGCTTCAATTTTAATTTTGAACCGAAGACTTTTATGGCCAAAGCAAGGAAATAGATGGCCGACCTTGTTCGTTACTTGGAAGTTTGATTAGAATTGTACGTGCAAATTTGTAAAAGCGTTGATGACTGTGCATCGTTTTTTTATTTGAGCAAACTTTCTCAGGTTTCCAATGGATAAAAACTTGTTACCATATTCTGGGACAGGTCTGACTCTTGCATTTTCTATGTTCTTTGACAGGTAGTTGAGTATTGACCA
The DNA here is from genome assembly GCA_013180625.2 of Boswellia sacra. Taxonomy (NCBI): domain Eukaryota; kingdom Viridiplantae; phylum Streptophyta; class Magnoliopsida; order Sapindales; family Burseraceae; genus Boswellia; species Boswellia sacra. The sequence goes on along the minus strand of SNVD02016220.1, from coordinate 58,311 downwards.
TGTGATATGTCTGTTTTTGTTTTTGTTTTTCTCCTTTTTCTGGTTGTGTATCCTTATTTCAGATTCTAGGAATTTCAGTCGGTGGATTGTGGTTTCTTTTTAGCATTGTGGAACAAAGATGATTTTCTTTAATTACATCCTGAATTCTGGAATTTTCATTCTAATTGACTGCTTAACTAATGTTTTGCATATGAGCCAGTAGTAAAATCCTCTAAATATTTTGACTATATTAGCTCACTTTTGGAATATTTTATGATCTCCACAGGCCAAGGTTTTGCTACTGGAAGAATAAGCTTAGGACGGTTGGAAGTTTCCAAAGTTACTAAGTTCGAGAGTATTTGGAGCTGCAATCTATTGCGTGGAAAAGCAAAAGGTGTCACATTTTATAAGCCTACGGAAATCCCTGATGGCTTCTACTGTCTTGGTCACTATTGCCAGCCTAATCATAAGCCATTGAGTGGGTATCTTCTTGTGGCCCGTGATGTTGCTGCTTCTAATACAGAATCTGGTTGTATAGATAAGTCATTATTAGATCTTCCAGCTCTAAGAAAGCCCCTTAACTATTCCTTAATTTGGAATACTGATCCAAACTATGGTGGTTGTGGTTACTTTTGGCAACCAAATCCACCAGGGGGTTATAAAGCCATGGGTATTGTGGTTACCAACAAGCCAGAGGAGCCTGAACCTGAGGAAGTTAGGTGTGTGCGTGAGGATCTTACCGATAGTTGTGAAACTTGTGATGTGATACTTACCATGTATTCAAAATTTTCCAAGTATCCATTTGAGGTGTGGAGCCATAGACCCTGCCAAAGAGGAATTTTTGCCAGAGGTTTATCTGTTGGGACGTTTTATTGTGGTACCTACTTGACTTCTGAAGAACAGTTAGATATTGCTTGTTTGAAGAATCTTGACACCACACTACATGCGATGCCAAATTTGAACCAGATTCATGCCCTGATAAAACAATATGGACCAACTGTCTACTTCCATCCTGACGAGGAGTATATGCCCTCCTCGGTGGAATGGTTTTTCAAGAATGGGGCACTCTTGTATCGAGAAGGGAAGCAGAATGGTGAACCTGTTGATTACAGGGGATCAAACTTGCCTTTGGGGGGTGCAAATGATGGTGCATTTTGGATAGATTTGCCAGACGATGATGATGCAAGAGAGTATCTCAAGAAGGGAAACTTAGAGAGCGGAGAGCTTTATGTTCATGTCAAACCAGCTCTAGGAGGAGCATTTACTGATATTGCAATGTGGGTTTTTTGCCCCTTCAATGGACCTGCCACCCTTAAAATTGGGGTGATGAGTATTGAAATGAGCAAGATAGGGCAACATGTAGGTGACTGGGAGCACTACACCCTTCGTGTAAGTAACTTTTCTGGAGAACTTTGTAAAGTGTACTTCTCAGAGCATAGCGGTGGTGGATGGGTGGATGCATATAACTTGGAGTTTATCGAAGGAAATAAGCCGATTGTGTATTCATCAAAACATGGGCATGCTAGTTTCCCACATCCAGGAACATACCTTCAGGGATCATCGAAGCTTGGGATTGGAGTGAGGAATGATTGTGCGCGAAGCAAATTTTTTATTGATTCAAGTGCCAAATATCGAATTATTGCTGCCGAGTATCTTGGGGATGGCGTTGTTAATGAACCATGTTGGTTGCAGTATATGAGAGAGTGGGGTCCAACCATTGTGTATGATTCACGAACTGAACTGGATAAGATTATCAACCTCCTTACATTTTTTGTTCGATTTTCAGTGGAAAACATCTTTGATTTGTTTCCCACGGAGCTTTATGGTGAGGAAGGACCAACTGGACCAAAAGAGAAGGATAATTGGGTGGGAGATGAAAGATGGTAGCTTCACCATGCAATGTAATGCTCATTTGAGAAGTACACATCCTACTTTTCTGTACAAGGATTAGGTCTAGCTGTACCGTTCTCAGTTCCTAGCTTGTGGTCGACAATGCACCACAGCACAGTAGTGATTAGGGAGCTGCTGTTTGTTTAGTGGAATGAAGAAGATTGGTACTGTATACTTATAAATGTGGCTGTAACACTACTGGCGCATGTACCCGGTACTACCGAATGGCACCATGTGAAGTGCTTCCATTAAACCAAGTTGCCCTAAAGAAGATTGCATAGATAATATATGATTCTTGAACGTTCAGGCACCACCCCAAACTTACTGTTATGACATCCATGAGCGGTAATGCTGAGAATTGGGGTTTGGCAGAGTTAAGCAATAATGGACCATGTTTTTGTGTGGTGTTGGGTGTGTGATTAAGCAGAGAGCAAGACTTGTAAAATGCTAGTGTATCCTGTCAATCTAAGCAGACTAACATTGTCATTCGCCTTCCCTTTTTTCACATCTGATTAAAGAGATATTTATGTTAAAACAAGAGTTTCATTCAATGCTGTGTACAAAAAGATTGTTCGAATGATTTGTATCACGTGTTTCCTCCAAAAGGGAAATTGCCTCCGTGATAATACATGTGGATTGGCGAGTTACATTGAAAACGAAAATGCTTACTCTGTGCATGCGAGATGGATTAAAAAAGCCGATGGAATTTTGAATATATTAAGATAAAGAGACACCTGCAATCACCATACTCGCTGAAAATTAAATTACAAAAAAAAAAATACAAATTTGCTTTTTCCCAACTGAATTCATTAGAATGGTTTAAAACCTTGAATTTACACAGGCCTAATTCCTGCCAGATTATGTTACATCCTTCCGTATCCCAAAAGAAAAGAAAACCCCTCTCTCTCTATCCTATCCTCTTAATACAAAAAGACAACAAAAGATTGAAATATTTCACTATGAATATGCAGCATTTTTTTTCGATCAGGCCTACTAAAAAGAATGCAGCATTCAAAAGGATATTGAACTAACATCAGTTGTAATATACAATCAATAACTAATTACTAATTACATTGGTTAAACCACATTATGAACAAAATGGAGGATGCCTCTTCTATTACCTAGCTGGTTTGCCATCCCTATTTAGGTCCTCCCAACGTATCTCCTGGGCGCACTCTCCACATACGGTGCTGCAACCAGCTTTTGTGCCCTGACTTCTAAGAGTCAGCAAATGAGAAAGATTAGTACATTTTCTCTGAACCACACGACTTCTCAGAATGCCCCTGGCTTGTGTGAGGTTGCTGGTCTCTGGTGCACCAGGAACCGCATTTGATGTGGCAGCAGGTTTCCGCTCCGAAACAGATTCATCAACTGGAACACGCTGTACTTCCTCCCATTCTAATGATCGCTGGTACACTTCCCAAGCCATGTCTTGCTCCTCTTTCGAAAGCCTTTCCTCTTCATTCTCTTGCAAAAGGCTCTCGTGTTCATGGTAATTGGCAACCCACCTAACCAGACAAGAATCATTTGACATGTCAGGGGCCTTTTAACTACCAAAAACAGATTTCTCACATTCAGGAACTACATAATCCACAGCCCTATTGCATGGAAAATATTATTCCAGTGTAAGGGAAAAACATAGAATTACTCTTTTAAGTCTCGTAAATAGAAGGCATAGCTACCAAAATGGCAACTTGTTAAAGACGAAGTACGCAATGAACTTTTGACATGTTTTGATCTACTTTATTTATATATATAAGAACTGAAGAGAATTTTGTCCAAAATTAATTCACCAAGACTCGCATCTACCGAGAAAAGTGTGGCAGACCATTATTTTGTAGACATCACAATGTGAATTAACAAACCAAATGTATTCAGAATAATTAAAAATCAAGGACTAATGAACTTTCAAAAACTACCTCGGATGATGCTTGCCAAGTAAACTTTCCATTAACTTGTCAGATGAGCAGCTTCCATTAGAAAGAGGCAACTTATCCCTCAGAGAATTTCTGATTTCACTAGTGCTATTCTGACTGTTTCCTGGTCCATCATCTCGACCAAGCTCAGTCAAAGGATCAGGGTTTTCATCATCACCAAATTCAAAGAGATGTAACATTTCTTCTTTAGAGATAGTCCTATGTACTTGTTGTCTATCAACAACCCTTGCAGCAAGCCCCTCCTTGGTCACCTATTGAAGCATTGTCCCATTTTGATAAGAAAATAGAAAACATATACCGCAAGAGCAATTTTTTCTTTTATTACCTGACGCTTATATATCTTCTCTTCCATAGTTCCATGTGCCATCAATCTGTAAGCAAAAACTGGCTTTTTTTGTCCATACCTAAAGAGATATATATAATCAGGTCAAGATTTTAACCAAACTGAGATTAAGCACACAAATATAACCATGTGTGTGTGTGTGTGTGTGTGTGTGTGTGTGCGTGTGCGTGTGTGTGTGTGTGTGACAAAGCAAAGAGACAAACCTCCAAGCACGATATATGGCCTGAAGATCAAACGTCGGATTCCAAGAACCATCAACAATGATTACACGATTAGCAGCATGAAGATTGATCCCTAGAGATCCTGCTCTGGTTGAAATTAGAGTACATTTTACCCTTTTATTTAAGGGTTCGTTAAACCTCTCCACCAACTTTTGCCTTTCAGAACTCTCAGTTCTTCCATCTAGCCTGTCCGGCAGATGAAACAAAGAAAGAGTGAACTTCACAAATTTTCAATCAAAATTACAAAACATTTCATGCTTTATATAAATAAAGATACATGTAGCATATAGTCAGACTGATGGCGTGTGCAATTCATAGCCTAAAAAGGGTAATCGACTCCAGAAATATAAAACCAAAAATACCCGCAAAAGATCAAGGAACAAAGTTCGAAAAGCTAAGCAAATCAGGTCCTATAGAAGTGTTCACATAAAAATTGGGAATAGACACATAAACATTAGAAGAAAACAAAGGTAAAATACAAATTCAATCACAATGTAGACTATAAGATTTGGAGATGGAAATTAGGGTGAACTTTCAAGTACTTTTATATTTATACACCAAACATAATGTTCATATCAAGCAAGACATTATGTAGGCAAGGAAAATCCTGGTAAACAAAACACAGATCCTGAAGTTAAAAACCATCCTTGGTAGATTCAACTAATTGAAACATCAAGGGAGAAAATTAATCAGAGCAACTTAAACCTATGAAAAAAAATATTACGAGCAGCGAACTAATTTAACTTTGAGAAATGGTGACAAAACTTTTCCTATATCCATAATTTAACATTCCCAATTTCAGAGTGGAAAATCAAATAAATAGCAACCAGTTTTGAAGAAGTTTGAACCAGCTTCCTACGAAAATCAAGTTGAATCTACATGTAATTCGGCCAAAAAGGCAACAACCAATAAAAGCAACAACTTATTTTACAGAAAATGTCATAGTTACTGCTTAGCCAAACACACATAAGAGGACCTCAAGCGAGCTGATCAAGATGATGTAAATAATTAAAATGTCTAAACAGGTAGCTGACATAAACCCACCTATACCAGTCCTTTCCTTTTTTCCAAAACTTCCCTTGATTGCCTGGTCGAGGTAATTTTGAAAGATAAAACTCTATGAGGTCTAAAGTTGGTATGCTCTGGCTAAAAACCAACGCTTTGTCACCCATGTCAGAACACATGGTTAGAATGTCCAGCAGCAAAACCATTTTGCCACTGTAGTCAAGCTCTTTATAGGTATGTTCAGGCAGAAGATCATTCCACCAATCCTGACAAGAAGCAAATATGATCCATTAGCCTTAAAGCAAGAACAACAACACATCAGCAGAATAGAGAATGCTACAGTTACAAACTTTAGTTCTAGAAGCTTCTTACAAAATGATTTAGTCTAAAAGACATAAAACAGAAAGCTACTATTTGATGAAAGAATTTTTCCAAACTCATACCCGCTGGAAAAAGCCATCATCACTCTTTCCCTGCAGAACATCATTTGTACTCCTTGGCTTCTCTATTAATCATGAAACATAACTATTAAACACAAATGAAAGGAATGTTTGAAACACAACTATTAAACACAGGTGAGAGGAATATTCCTCAAACATTGATATGACAATGACACACTGAAATATAAATGACAATATGAATTATCAGTTAGGTAAAGAATGTCTGTAGTTTTGCGGTCTAAATCTCACCAAGGACAGTGATGTCAGTCTCTTCAATAAAGTGGCATGGTAATAATGCTTGCCCTTCAGCAATTATGCTGGTCAATGTGTCAGCAGCCTCAACCCTCAACACAGTTTTGCAAAGCATAGCCTAATCACTAGGAAATTCAAGGTATGCACTATAAACTATAGCAGAAAAAGTAATGGAAAATTTCTTTTAATAGTGTTATTTCATTAGGATGCTCCACAGTGAGACTTAGAGGACTTGGAGAGTTGCTATGATGTTCCATCCACATCTTTTTTAAGCATCTTTTTTACCATGCTTTTCTTTCTTTATTCCATACAACTCCATATCTAAATCTTATTGTACACAATAAATTAAATTAATTTGTCATTGTCATCAAACCATCAGAACAGCCTTACTGTTCACAAAACCCTTCTTACGATAGTCTATCTCTTAACATTCTGTTCACACCAATAGAATAAGATGTCAGGTCGTTTTTTGCTTTTCGGTTACAAATCATGCTACAAGGAATAACCCCAGTAGCTAAATTCAAGAGTTTGCCTACACTTATTGTATATAGTAAATTTATATATTAAAACACTTTGCATCCACAAACAAGAATCATTCTGTTAAATATAGTAAATTTATATATTAAAAAGCTAAGCATGCACAAATCAGCATTCTTACATAAAACCTGTTAAATCTCTATATAGGAATTTAGGATTGTGTTTCTATTAGATACATATTTGATTCTCTTTCCTATTTTATTTTTTCTTATTGTACTGTATATATGTACACCTATTTACAATGGAATACACATAAAAATATTTCTCCTAAATTCGTTTCTACCTCTCTCTCTCAACATGGTATCAGAGCCTAACATCGTTCCACCAAATTCATCATAAATTCCATAAACCCTAAACAAAGTTACTGTTCATTACTGTTTCTCGCCGGAGTTACTGTTCATCACCGGCCACCGGCGCATCACCTATCACCGAATACATCAACTTGTAGATCGGGCTGTCCCCATCATTCTTCCCTTCATCACCGTCACCAGAATCTCACCGGAAACCCTTCAAATCACCAAAAAGACCATTTGTCATGTTACTGTTCATCAACCCTAACTTTTCTGCCTAAGCCAAATCAGCCACCTTCGGTCAACGACGACAATCACCGCCAGCACGTCAGAGATGGCCGGTCGCTGGCGACCAAAACCCCTCTATCTTTGCTGAAAAAATCTGCCGGAAAAATTTTTCGATCACCGAAAAGTCTACTGTTTGGTTCAAATATGGCCGGAAATCACTCTATTAAAGTCACCGGTCAATAGTGAACAAAACCTCTCTGTCTATGTTTAAAAAAAAGGGCCTGCCATAAAATTTTTTGGGTTGATGAAAAATTTTTTCGATCGTCAGAAAACTGCAGTCTCACCTGAATCTGATTGAAAAATTGTGTTTGAGGTTTCCGTGGCTTCTCAACCGTCCTCTAATCCTCCTGAAGTTGGTGGTTCCATCGCAGCCGTCAAATTGAATGACTCTAATTACAAGTTATGGGCAAAAGCAGTAACTAAATATTTGATTGGCCAAGGGAAACATCATTATCTTACACAAGATCCTCCATCGTCGGATTCAAAGGAGTATGCTAAATGAATTCAGGAAGACAATTTGATTACTACATGGTTGTGAAACAGTATAGAGCCATCACTTGCAACAACTGTGATGTGGGTTGATACTACAAAAGAGTTGTGGAATTCACTTCAAGACAAATTTGGCGGTTCTCAAAATGTCTCTAACATTTTTTATGTTTATTCTACCTTATTTTCTTGTCAGCAAGGTGCTAGAACGTTAAGTGAATATTTAGGAGAAATCGAAGGATTAATGGGTGAGCTTAACTCTTATCATCCCGTGACTACTGATGTTGAGACATTACGTAAACAACGAGAAGAATTATTTATTGTTAAGTTCCTGTCTATCTTAAATCTTATCTATGAAAGTGCTAAGAATAGTATCTTCACTGAGAAAGATCTCCTAAGTCTTAAATTTGCATATGCTTGACTCCAACGGTTATCCACCTCTCAACATAATCAGAAAGCCTCTGTCTTAGATGTGTCTGGTAGTCGAGGCAGAGGATCCTTTTCTGGACGGAGTAGAGGGCATGTTAGAGGTCAAAATGGAAGAGCTCCTTGTTCCCATTGTGGTAGACTTAATCATCCTTCAGAAAAGTGTTGGGATAAATTTGAAAAACCTGAATGGACAAATCAAAGCTTTGAGGAGCGTCTTTCCGTTGGTAATTCATCTAACTCTCATGCTCTACCTTCTGCGTAGTCTGCTCAGAAATCTGAAAGTCAACCAGTCGGTGAGCCTTCCGCTTCCTTAGTCCAAACAGATAGGTCCACTGCCTTATTTTCTTCTTCAAACTCACATCATTGGATTATAGACTCTGGAGCTTTTTCTCACATGACTGGTAATGATTCTCTTTTTGGTTCATTTATCCCTTCTAACAAATAGTCATCAGTCGTTCTTGCTGATGGTTCTAAAACCCAAGTACAAAGGTCTGGAACCATTCGTACATCTAGTTTTCATTTATCTTCGGTGTTACATGTTCCTAGATTTCCTGTTAATCTTTTATCTGTTAGCCAGTTAACCAAGAATTTAAATTGCTCAGTCACTTTTTTTTCATCCTATTGTATTTTTCAGGATCTTAGTACGAAAAAGATGATTGGTGACGGGCATGAAGAGAATGGCGTTTATCACTTGTTTGAAGCACTTTCGTCCTCTCATACAGCTCTTGCTTCGTCTGTCTCTCCAGAATAATGGCATTATCGTTTAGGTCACCCTTCAAATAAATTGCTTCAGCATATGGGTTTTTCTAGTCCAACTCAAATTAAATGTGAGTCTTGTCAGTTAGGTAAACATTCTCGTTTTTCATTTCATAATCGAGTCAATAAAATTAGTGACCAACCGTTTGATTTGGTTCACTCAAATGTATGGGGTCCTTGTCGAGTTACCGACAGTCATGGGTTTAAATATTTTGTATCCTTTGTGGATGATCATTCTAGAGTTACTTGGTTGTATTTGTTAAAAGATCGATCTGAGGTCCCTAGTAAGTTTCTAATGTTTTACAATGAAATAAAGACTTAGTTTGGTATTTCTATTAAAGTTTAACGTTCTGATAATACTTTAGAATATACTTCTTCCTCGTTATCTACTTTTTGTAGCACTAATGGGATCTTACATCAAACACCATGTGCTTACACCCCTTAGTAGAATGGAGTTGCTGAGCGAAAAAATAAGCATTTGTTAGATGTGGCTCAAACTCTGTTATTTCATATGACAGTCCCATCAAAATATTGGGTGGAAGCTTTACTTACCGCCTGTTACCTCATTAATCGGATTCCTTCTTCTGTACTTAATTTTCAGTCTCCATACTCCATCTTATTCCCTAATCAACCTGCTTTTCCTCTTCCTCCTCGTATTTTTGGTTGTATTTGTTTTGTCCATTTTCATAGGGTTTCTGATAAACTGTCTCCTCGGTCCACCAAATGTATTTTTCTTGGGTATTCTAGAACTCAGAAAGGTTACAAATGTCTTGACCCTTGCTCGGGAAAAACTTTTGTCAATGCAGATGTCACCTTTTTTGAGTCCACACCATATTTTTCATTGAGTAGTTTTAGCCTTGATACTGGTCTAGTTGATCCTCCAATACCTGTGTCAGTTCTACCGTGTCCCTCAACTCCTCCGCTCCTAGTTTATTCTAGGCGAAAACCACATCAATCGCGTGCTACACAAGATGATTTACCGCTCCCTGATCTGCCTGTCGCTCAAGCTTCTGTTTCTACTCCAGATCCGACTCCTCCTATAAATGATTATTTCGATCTTGATCTCCCTATTGCTCTTCGCAAAGGTACTAGAAATTTTCAGAGGTATCCTATCTCTTAGTTTGTCTCCTTTAATGCCTTATCATTGTCTACTCGATCTTTTGCTTTCTGTTTTGCCGTGGTTTCTATTCCTAAAAATTACCAGGAAGCTTTGGCTCATCCTGGTTGGAGGAAAGCTATGGAAGATGAGATGTCAGCTCTCTGCGATCGTGGTACATGAGAGTTACAAAAATTACCAGCAAGTAAAGAAGTGGTTGATTATCGTTGGGTCTTTGTTATCAAATATCATCATGATAGTACTATTAAACGATTAAAAGCTCGTCTTGTCGCTAAAGGGTACACCCAAACTTATGGTGTTGACTATGGTGAGACTTTTTCTCCTGTTACTAGACTCAATTCAGTTCGCATTCTCATGTCCCTCGCTGTGTTTTTTGGCTAACCCCTCTTCTAGCTAGATGTCAAAAATGCCTTCTTGTATGGTGATTTACACGAGGAGGTTTATATGGAGCAACCACCTAGATTTGTTGCTCAGGGGGAGTTAACCAACTCTGTTTGTAAGTTACAGAAGGCTATTTATAGTCTGAAGCAATCACCTAGGGCCTGGTTTGAAAAATTGAGTGGCATTTTGGCTTCGATCAACTTCTCCCGTTGTCAATCTGATCACTCAGTATTTGTTAAACATACAAGATTAGGTATGGTTATACTTGTGGTGTATGTAGATGATATCATTGTGACTGGGAGTGATTCTAATGGCATAGAAGAAGTGAAAAGACATCTAAAGACACATTTTCAAACAAAAGACTTGGGACAACTCAAATACTTTCTTGGAATTGAAGTTTTAAGAAGTAAAGAAGGTATCATTTTGTCTCAGAGAAAGTATGTGCAAGACTTACTTGATGAGATAGGTATGTTAGGATCTAAGCCAATAGAAACCCCAATGGATCCTAATATAATATTGGATGGCGACAGCAGTTCAAATTTTGAAGATAAAAAAAGATATAGAAATCTTATGGGAAAGTTGATTTATCTTACTGTCACTAGACCTAATATTACTTTTGCAATAGGAGCAATTAGTCAGTATATACAAAATCCGAAGAAGATCCATTGGAAAGCTGTATGTAGAATTCTACGATATCTAAAACAATCCATTAATAAAGGAATTTTTTGCAAGAAAGATAAAGAGTTGAACATTGTTGGGTATTCTGATGCTGATTGGGCTGGATCCAAAACTGATAGGAAGTCCATAGGTGGATATTGTACCTTCTTGGGAGGCAATCTAGTGACTTGGAGAAGCAAGAAACAAAATGTAGTTGCGAGATCTACTGCAGACGCAGAGCATCGTGCTATGGCTCATACAACATGTGAGATTATGTGGGTCAAGAATTTCTTAACTGAGATTAGAATTGATTTAAAAAAGCAATCAAAAATGTTTTGTTATAATATGACTGCAACCTATATTACTAGCAATCCAATTTTTCATGAAAGAACTAAAAACATCAAAGTAGATTGTCACTTTGTTCGTGAGGCTGTAATGAGTGGAGAGATTATCACTCCTTATGTTAAGTCTGAAGACCAAATTGGAGATCTTTTTACCAAGGCAGTTCATAAAGGAGTTTTTCTTCATCTATGTTTCAAGTTGGGCATCGAGAATATCTATACTCCAACTTGAGGGCGAGTGTTAAATCTCTATATAGGAATTTAGGATTGTGTTCCTATTAGATACATATTTGATTCTCTTTTTCCTATTTTATTTCTCCTTATTATACTATATATATGTACACCTATTTACAATGGAATACACACAAAAATATTTCTCCTAAATTCGTTTCTGCCTCTCTCTCTCTCAACAAAACCAAAAAATAAAAATACAAAAAGAAATAGAAGAATACCTCCTATCACCATATTAAAATCTAGGTTTTCATCACTTGAACTGTCCTCAGCATCCTCGCGATTTTGATAGCCCCGATCTTCTTTAGTCAATTGCAAAATCCCAGGATGGTTCCATATCTACTATACATGAAAACTCTTCCATCAAAACAAGACCCCAAAAAAAAAAAATAATAATAATAAAAAGATCATTTCCAACAATAGCATCTCTATGAATCTATATATGTATCAATCATTTTTCAAAGCCGCCTGATTTTTCAGGAATCAACAATTTCCACATGTGAAAATATTGGTTCAAAGTCTTAGCAAAATAATCCATCTTTATGAGAAAGAAAAAATTTTCAAAGGAGAAAATGTAAGATCTATCTAGCACCAGGTCAATTACGTCAATAATGACAAAATAATTTAAAATATCAACAAAATTTTCAAATAGTTTCAAGGATATTTATTGTATTTTCTACTGTCAACAAATAGTTGTAAAACATTAATTTAAACTCTTTGCCGTCTTTTGCCCCAAAGGTTGAATCTCCTTTTGTTCAACTTTTATAACACATTTTTATAACCACTACTAGATATGATGCCTTTACAAATTCATGTTGATTGGTGAAGTTACTAAGAGAACAACATAATAGAGGGTTAAAACTGGATATAAAAATAACATGGTACTAATTCTGACTATCAAATTTAGATATAATGAACAAAGATGCAAAATAGCTCAAAGGTTAAATGATTAAATGTGTATAGGTAATGCAGCATTAGAAACTATACGAAAAATCTTCCAAGGAAAATACCTGAGCTAAGGCCTGATAACCAGCAAAAAAGCTTTTCCTTATCTTTTCATTAACTCTGTCATTAGCAAAGCCATGCACATCAAGGAATCTTTTGTATAATTTCCTCTGAAGAGTAGAGAGCTTCACAGTTATTACAAAGACAGTTTTTGGTGGCAGGTCCTTCTTCACCACATTCATGTCCATTCTTTGGACAAATCCTTTTAATTGTTCATAAAGGATATGAGACCTCTGATTCATAATTTTAACATCTTCAGATGTTGAATTGGTATGTTGACCATTTTCTATAGGATTTTGGAAACTGCATGAAAGAAAAAGCATGATAAAGGTTATTAAAAAAAAAAAAAACACAATTATAAAGTAAATAACAATCATAATAATGTTAAGAGACAAAACTTACCGGTTTCTGAATTCGTGGCTGCTGCCAAGAAAACCTTCTCTCACAAAATCAACCATCTGTTACAAATTAAATCCAATAAAAATTATAATAGCAAATAGGAAATACTAACCATTTACCAGACTTATAGCTCTACACACTTACACAATAGTATTCCATGAGATTATTTTGAAGAGGTGATCCAGTCAATGCAATCCTTCTTTGGCATTTCACTTGTTTCAAGGCTTGGGTTGTATCAGCCCTCGTGTTCTTAATCATATGGGCCTCATCACAAACAAGTATGTCAGGTCCATCCTAGTATGGAAAAAGAAAATCTTGTCAAAGGGCTGCGCAATGCATGATTATGAAAAATGAAAAAAATAAATAAATTACAAAAGGGAAAAAAAAGTTCATTATAAAATAAGACTTCACTAAATTTGTGTGAATATGATCAAAACAACCAAAAAAGCAAAGAAATTACATACTAGAGAAAAGCTCTATTAACAAACTTCTACACTTCTCAACGACCAATTATAAATATAACATGTTTCTCTCTCTCTCTCTCTCTCCATAGAAAAACAAAAAATTATGAATCTAAAATTCAAGAATAGAAGAAAAGATATGACAAAAGGTGGACTAACAGTCCACTAAAAGAGAACCATTACAATCACACACAAAAGAAGGGGAAAAAAAAAAGCCTCCCGTGTAGCGTGAGAGCTATTGGACAATGGAGGAAGAGATAGTCGGCTCTTCCTCATCCTTCTTACAGATAACACAGCACAAATGGTATAAATTCATATTTTGATACTTCCTCTGCATAACATCTTCTGCATTAATTCTGTTTCAAGCCAATGCCTAACCAAACACTTGAAACTTTTTGGGGACTCTGGCCTTCCATATCAGCTAAATTTGTTTAAACTCAAAATTGGAGCTCTCATCAAACAACATTCAAAAAATAGGGCTTCCAAATAAGTCCAGCCTGAAGCTTCAAGCTTTCATAATCTTTTCTTTTCCTTTAAATCATCAATGCTAACATGGTCAATTATATCTATTAGGGCTGCAAATTCCTGATGTTTTTGATCTAGATTTCTTTTAAAATTAAACTGCCAGGCCCAGCTCAGGTGAAGAAACTATGGTTGTTTAGATTGAAGATACTTTGAGACACACAACCTAAAGAAGTGAGGGAAACTCAGAGAAACTGTGATCCTCTTCCCACTTATCTCCCCACAGTTCAAAAAAACCATAGCTATTAATATAAAACAATACAGAAGAGAAGAAATAAATTATTCGCCTGAACCAAATTTACATGTCATGCGCCAACGAGGTTGACATATATTCTGGTCAATGATGTGGAACCTAGTCCGAAGTGTTAGTATTAATATTCTCCATTACTTATTTATTAAGATCATCATTTTTTTAAGAAACAAAAGAAAAAAAGAAAAATATTATTACCATGAAACCAATTCAAAAGACAACTTTAAAAGTGATAAAAGCAGAGCAAAAGATTTCTTACTTAAGCCAATACATCTTGTCAATCTCCATGAAGAAAGGAAAAATAAGTATTCTCAACTTGTTTGTAACTGATGCCCCTAAAGATAACAAGAAACAAAAACTTCATCCCCATAAGAAATCAACCCCTACATAACTAGGACCTTCACACCAATTAGCCAAAAAAAAAAAAAGCAACTCCCTATACCAAAAATTTTTCACCCACACCATAAGCAAAGTGATTCTCAGCCGATAAAAGGAAAACAAAAATTCATTACAATGCAAGAAATTCTAGGGCCAATTTGGTTAGCCCTTTCCACCATTTTTTGCATTTTCATTTCCAAACAGGTATCTTGTGGAATGTGTAATAAGTGTTTGCAAAGATGTTTTTGACAAATCACGCAGAAAACAAATGATGGAGGTACAAGCCTCCCATTGCATAGTTTCTAAGAAAAATCAAAACAATTTTTTTTTCATTGTCTTCATTCTCTCTCTCTCTTATATAATTGTCTTTTCTCCACTTTTTATTTTAAATTTATTCTATTATTTTATTATAAACTTTAATTATTCATTAAATATTATATTTTATAATTTTATAACATGTGAAAATAAAAAAATATTTTTTAATTTTTTTCGAATTATCATTCATTTTAAAATAAAAAAAGAAAATACACATAACCAAACATATTTTCACACAATTCAATTTCACACAGAACGTGCCAGCATATCTCTCATTCTCATTTCTAGCTAAAAATTTTTGGAAACAAAAACACATTTCATAACCAAACGGGCCCCTAGTTTCCAGGAATAGCTTTAAGCCTTGAACTATAAATTTGACGCAATCATGGAGGTAATAGATGAATGTTTGATGCTTCCCCACTCTTTTATCCACATAACATATCAATTAGGAGACAATATCTATGAACAATGTCACAAGTATTAAGCCAACCAGAAGCTGATGCCCAAGAAAAAGGTTACACCTTAAGAAGCAATTGACCATAATAAACAACTGCCATTAATTACTTCATACATTTGACATTAAGGAAGTTTTATACCAGGTGCCTTTAACATATATTCAACACTTCAACAACCATGCAATAGTGGTAGATCGTATCATAAGATTTATATCAAGACCAATAAAATAACAATAGCAACCAATTTCAGTATAAATTTTGTGATATTCTAAACAAAGGTTCTTAAGATATAATACTTCCCCTACCCTATTACTGTGCAGAACAAGAAAGAAACCTAATTTATATCAAGGAGTTCTCAAGATCTTAGTTTTCAAAGGAGCATAGCTTATTAAAGCGATGAAAGAGCCTCTCTTGGCAAATATTAGAATAAAAACAGATATCTAATTCAGCTTCAATTACCTGGAAGAGAAACTATCGACATGAAACATATAAACTATTATAAATCCAAAAGATACGTCACTCATTAACAATCACCTGCAAGGCATGACAAATTTCTCTAGCCATGCTCCGATCCTTCACATGCTTTCCAAAGGACAAGTTTCGGAAGGCGGTATAGCCAATTAAGAAAATGCCACCTTTAGCTCTCCACTTTGCCAGCAATTCCGCTCGTCTCTCTCTTTAGAAAAAAAAATTACAGCAACAAGCATATCAGCCGACTGATAAAGTAGAGACAACAAACAGAAGTGGGAAGACAGAACCATCAACAGTTGTTTAGGAAAGTAGGAATCCATAAGGTCCTAAAATTAACCCAAAATATGACAAGTAAAAAATTTGTCTCCCATAGAGCTAAATAAAAGATTTTGAGCAAAAGGACAAATTCTCCTCTTTCTGTGGTCCTCATTTCTAACCAAAACATCTAAGCTACATCCTTCTCCATCTTTGATGTAACTAACGACAAGGAGAAAACATCTTCATCAACGACAAGGAGAAAACATGGAAACAACTACAATGACCAGAGTACAAAAACCATGTAGCTAAGGCAAGATGTAACGTTTCATATAATTTTCCACCATGACCAATGATGCAAGTGTGCTCCATGACAAAGCACAATAATCTATAAGAGTCGCCATTCATTTAGCACCTGGTCCACCAAAACAAACAACCAGCAAGTGGAAATTCCAACTGTATCATAGGAAAGAACATGATAACTCAAAAATCTCCCAAGGTCATACCAATTGACTCTTCACTTGGCCTTTTTTTTTTTTTTTTCCTATAACAATCCTCAAGTGTATTTATATACATAGTATAAGCTGTATTAAATATAAAACAAGATGGTTACAAGGTGGACTCACTGAGCACTAACAAAGCAAAAACATAGGAAGGATAATCACCCAATATAAAGACTATAAAAACACATCTTGAACCCCAATATAACTAGCCCTTCCTTGAGAAAAAATCATCCCAAAACTCTCTTTCCAATATAGATGAATGAAGAAAAAAGAAGACTTCTAATCTCTTTGCAACTAAAGCTCACATGGATGCATATATTAATTTTAACATTATATCACAAATTTAGGTGAATTTGTGCAAAAGCCCAGGAGCAGCCTAAGGATACTAAGAGGACAAAAGAGAAGCACCACCAAAGGCAAACATTTCATACATTTCAAATAATATGGAAAATCCAGAAAGGATAAAGAGAAAGATGTTCCTAGATTGCTAGAATATTATCAAATTTTTGTAAAGATATGAAAGGAAAAATATATCTTACTACCAAAACAAAAACAGATACAAGAAATTTAATAGTAAACCTGAAAATAGAAAATAATGCCATCATGATCAATAGACAGGTTTCTATATAAAATGACATACAAAAACATATAATTAGACCTTGATACATCTTCAAGCATGTAGACACGGAGAGGCTTCACCTCAGAAGGCCTCCACTTCATGAACTCCTGCCTCCAATTATGAAGCACATTTACAGGTGTGACAATAAGTGCAGTTCTTAAACCCAAATCAACACTTCTCATTGCAGTGTACAAGAAAGCTATGACCTGGGAAATATTTGACATCAAGCAAGCTACATCCGTCATGCTATTAGAAAACGAAAATCATTTAAGGTATACAAATTATCCTCAAAACAGAAATATACATCAGGTAACCTCAATTATTAAATTCTCCGTTCTCTCTAATTAGTTATAATTGTTGTTGGCATCATCATCATTTTTAGTATTATTTTCATTATTTTGGTTTATCAGAAACCTATGTTCAGATAAAGAACAAGATCAATACTTACCACGGTTATCAAAAAATACAATGAAGTCTCCTCTAAAATTTTATATCTCCTATATACTACAAAACCAAAAAACACTGTAACAGATTATGGAAGAGAACCCAAAAAAACAAACCTAAACCAAAAGCACACCTTAATCCAGATCTACGAAGAAAAACACGAATCTCAAAAAGCCATAAAACCAAGGGCCATAGAGAAGGAAAAATCCAATTTGGTCCAGTAGCAATTGAAATCCTTCTATCTTTTTCTTAAAAAATACAATTATTTCATTCATAAAAGAGTGAAGAAATAATGCTTCCATGATTTTTTTACCTTCATCCCTTTAAAAAGGGAAAAAAATATTCTCCACGAGTAGCGAAACACGTAATGCTTGCCACCCACAAAATATTTCTTGCTTGAGTAATCTAGTCCATTACAAAAGCATGACGCCATGAGGAAAAAGTGTGCTCTTCATTACTTCCACACAGAACACACCATGAATGGGTAAGGTTTATCTTAAGATTTCTCTAGACTGACTTCTCTTGAAGCAGCAGACAACATAAGTGTGTAATAGCTATAAAAGTAAATTACATAAAACTCACTATGGTTTGCCGAAAGTCCATTGAGACCACTTATTGAAAAATTAAAATTTAGCTCCCTTGCTTTCTGTAGATATTAAGAGGAATTTGATTTCTCAACACTTAAAAGGTTACTTTTATTTTTTATAAATCCTACTCAAATGGCCATTAACCTCATGAGGTACCAAAATTACCGAATCAAAAATGGAAAATAAGATCACAAATTTGTGCGTTCTCTTTCTCTTCCTCTCTAATAAAATTTTCCATAAATAATAAACAACAAAAAATCCAATATCATAAGTGGTGTGTTCAGCTAGCATTTAGATCCACGTAATAAGTTCTATTAAGTACAACCGTGAGCAATAATCAACATGTTAAGAGTTTAAATATTTATTTTAGGGTCATTTCCTATAGCCCTGAAGCTTTTAAGATTGATGGTTCCTTTAAACAATAAGGTCAGCATTCAAGATAGCAATACAAAATATTTTACCAAGACTTTGGATCAAAAGTCCAGAGAACAGAAAATGCAAGAGGGATCCTGAAGATTATACCTGAAATGTTTTACCAAGGCCCATTGTATGAGCTAGAATGCAACCAAGTCCCTTGTCTCCAGACTTTACTTTTCTGATTGACTGTACAATATTTTCCCACATAAATCTTATCCCTATTACCTGCAACAACAAATAAGTTAAGATTACCATATAAACATCTCCATAGCCATCAAGTGAAAGAGTTACAACAGATAAGCATCAGCCAAGATGCTTAAATAAATAAGACATGGCAAATTTCTTCAAAGTCTCCGGACCACAACTCCAAATCCCTATCCCTCAACAACCCAAACCTAAATTTCTCAGCACAGACATTGTCAATGTAGTTTTTCCAAGTGCAATATGATAAACAATTAGAAAACAAATTCAGTTAAATGGCTATTGCTAGACAAGTGTTCACAATAAGCATTACACAAGTGTAAAAGGAAAACCTGGTGAGCTTTCAATTTAGCTGATATGCTTGGTGCAATCCTCACAGCTTCTTCACCTTTCTCCCGCACAACATTCACTATATAACCAGTATTGGCATCACCAAGCACTTCAGTACTAGCAGCAGCTGACAAGTCCCCATCTAAGCTCGCTGAGCTTGTCATCTTAGATTTGGCAGAGAACTGAACTTGCAATGACTTTAGGCGTTCTTGGCGCTCCTACAAAAGTTTAAACCACAATATATTATAAGGTAATGGAAAAAGCAGAAATGAATAAACTAATCAACCAACCGAAAGGTACCTTTTCAATTGCAATTTTTCTTTTGGTCTCTTCTCCTAATTCAGCGTCATCTAAAATCCTTCGTATTTTCTTTTTTTGCTTTCTCTTATAGCTGACCAAGAACACAGAGAATTAATGAGAAACAAATGATGTTGGCCCTAGAAGTTCTGCGGGAAAATATATTTGTCATTAAATGAATCCTAAGAAAGACATTTCCGAATGCAAGTGGAATAGTTAGTGCAAATAAATGAGAAGACAAAACAGTTCAGAGTCAACCTTGCTTTTGTAACAACAGAAATTACAGTTCAGGAAATAAAAAGGTTAGTAAATACATCCTAGAAACCATAGTCATTGAGAAGGCAATTGAAGCTTATATTATGAGGCTGCAAAAGCCATTGACAAAATCAGTTTTCAGATTACATGTATATCTTGGTCCATTAAGGAATATTGCCATACCCAACTGCAGGATTGTCATCCCCATCTGAATTCTCTGAATCACTTTCGGAGCTAGACACTATGGCGTCTCCAGATCCCATGGCTTTCTCCAATTCTTTTGTCAATCTTTGCAGGAGACTTGGCAAGCAGCAACAACATTGCCAGCAAGATGCCTGGATCTCAGACAAGCATGCTTCACCAACATTCCTCTTCACACAAGTGGTACAAAATAATGTTTTGCATGATTTGCAGCTTACTAAATCAGTGCCTTGTCCGCACCATCCACAGAAACACTCAGAGCAGTCAGCATCCTGCCAGAAGAAATTCCAAGTGACTTTTTAGATATAAGCTGATCAGGCAGGTGTTATCATAATTATAATAAAAATAGCAACAAATAAAAACAAAATATTAAAGCAACAATAACCAAAACACCATGAAGGACCAGTAGTCCACATAGTTTTGCATAAACAAAATTACTGTTAGAAAACATAGTTCAACATTTCACATGGAAAAAACTGAAGTTAGTGCGCCACCTAAACTCCAACTCTAGCTCCAGGCCACTATTGAACCTTCTTTTGTGTGTGTGTGTTTGTTTGTGTGTGTGTGTGAGAGAGAGAGAGATAAAAAACAGTAGATGTCATTAGATAGAGGAAGGAGATACATAAAGTGAACTCAAACTCCACAAAGATTGATTACAGGCTCAGCATATGTGATCTGACTATAGTTCATAAAGAGGAATGGTAATTTGAATTCAGTATACCAACCTATTTTTGTCATAGTCATTCTTTTCATTGTTGATTTCACTTCTCACTACAACAGCCTAAAGATGACGTTAATAATTCCAAATAATAATAATAGTAGTAGTAGTAGTAGTACTAATAAAAATGCATTTCAGCTACTGCAGGACTGTTCAATTTCTTTTTTTTTTTCTTTTTATAAGAAAATATGAATTATATTAGATGAAAAACTATAAAAAAAAGGACAAGCAATCCACAGAAGAAAGAATAGCTTGAATAACAGACAAACTATACAAAAGATTTTAAAGCATGACCGTTCAATTCTTGATGGAACCAAATTTTAGAACACCAATCCAGTATGCAGGATGCACATGAAAAGAACCAGTTATAATAACATAAAAATAATCACAAAACTATTCAATCTATCACAATTTCACCACATTTCTGCAAATTGTTTGACTTTAGCACATAATGAACACACCCACCCAGAAAAGTTAAAAAAGGAATTCCATCCACTATAGCAAAGAAAATCATTAGCATAATGTATTATAGTACACATATCATATCATTAACACTAGTCACCAGGTCAGACAATGTACAAAAGCCCTAAATACTTACAGAGATACAAAATCTTTCTTAATATACCCTTCTCTGTGTTGTAATAGTTGAATGTATATGCATCAAAGAATATGAAATTGAGGTGTAATTTTGAGATTTTTAAAGCTTTCCAGATTAAATCTAATGTGATAAATTGTGTTTCCTTCAAAGTTGGATTTTCAGAAACAGAACAACTTGTCCATCATTCTGTTCTTGATTAAAATAATTTTTTAATTTCTAAGCAATAAATAAATAAACAAAAATAAATGGAACAATTATAGTACTATCATAGTATATTACTCTGCCACACTAATTTATAGACTAGAATCAATACGCTGATAGACATAAAAAGTTACTTATCTCATACCTTCACATGCATCTTCTCTTCCAATAGGCATTTGCAATCCTTGCAAACAATTACTTTCATAAGCGGATGTTCGTGAACTTCAACAGCCACCTTTTGACAGGCAGTACAGTAGAACATGTCATTCAAACATTTTGAAGGAAGAGAATCATCAGCGACAGAATCATTGGTATTTTCATGCAAGAAAGAATGATCCTCCATTTTGGTGCCACCAGACTTATCATTCACCTCATCACCGTCTTCTTCACAATCTATAATAACAGGTCGACTCCTTTTTTTATCATTGTTTGGCTCCTCGCTCTCATTTGAACGCTTGCAACCTCTAGGTTCAGCAGAATCATGCATAGCTGAATCTGACACTGACAAAGTGCCATTACTCATTGGCCTTCCATTGTCCAAATTATCAAATATCATGGAACTTTCTACTGCATCAGTCTTCAAGTTTTGCAATGCAACCTCATTCTTCTTGTCAGGCACACCATCCCCATCCTCATGAGTTTTTTTGTTTGAAAGAGAGTTAAAAGAGTCAACAAAAGGCCGGGGCTCATCTACATTACTTTCGATCATCCCGTTAACAGAATTAACTTCTTTCTGAATAACACCCTAATTCAAAAAGAAGAATATAGATCAATATCAGAGAGGAGAAAGAAATTCAACTTATTCAAAGCCTCGCACTTAACATTAGGCCCCCGAAGGGTAAAACATATGCCTGTCTGCAGTATGTAACAATCTTAACAATACAACCTAAGGACCCTCTAATGACACAAATGAAATAGTTGCTTATAAACAAATAAAATAAAACAAAGTAAAATAAGCACTATTTGCTACTGGTCTAAATTGTGCAAACTCAAAAACTCGAGAGTAAAATTCAAGACCAAAATCCTAGAATCTGACTTTGAATTTTTGACTAAAACATGACCAAAAGAAATGACTGTTATATCTGCATACAAAAATATCAGTAGAGAATTTGATTATACAAGAAATACTAAATCGTATAGAAGTTTATCTTTTTCTAACTGTTCGAAAATAAGCAAATTTGAAAACAGACAACACAAACTTTTCATCAATCAACCTAGGCCATGCCAGTGGAATAGAACAAGCAGAAGAATATGATTATACCTGCTTTGATCTTTTCCGATGCCGCCTCCGTTTCAAATGAAGTTGAAGCTTGCGATCAATATTTGCATCATCTTCCTCTTTGACCTTTAAATGTGCAAAGATACAGTGAAATGAAAATTAAGTCCAAAACTAGCAGACCTTTCTAATATCATGTCCAAAACTACTTCCAAACCCTAATTAAAATTTTTGATGAAGTAGTTTTGGAGATGAGTTTTAAATTTCACCTTCATCACTGAAACTTATTTGTTGGACATAAGTTTTAGAGAAAGTTTCATTCATGTTCAATAAATTCTTTTTTAAAATAAGAATAATAATATTCAATAATGATCCAAACAAGACAGAAACAGCCCTATCATGACTAAGAGTTTTAATTGTAGAAAATCGCAGACCTTTCTAAAATTTTTTCTCTGGTCTTCAGAAAGAGCTAATTCTCTTTCATTAGCTATGGCATCTGCAACAAATGGATCATTGGAGTTGTCCTCAACATCTTCAATCTCCTCCACCTAAAAAAGAAGGCACTAAAGGCTCATTAGAAGAATAACTGATCAAATTAAGAATAAACATAAGAAGCATTAAGCTGCACAACAATTCTCAAGGCTCTATACAAACACATAAAAACATGTTTAGAAAGTTTGAAAGTGGGAAAGGCTGTGGATATTAATCAGCAAAATAATAGATCAGAAAACATCTTAATTTAGTGGCAACAATCGCTGAGACCAAGTTAACATAATGCTTGTTTCCCACACAAGCATAATTTAAGAATAAAAAAATAAATAAATAATAAAAGAGGCACCATTGATAGAAAGGTGCCACAGAATAACTTCCTATTCCTGTTCAATATCAGATATGGGACTACCCTCCTGAAAATTTGTCAAAGTAACACACTCCAGGAGTTATCTTTCCATAAAATAAAGTTCAGATCTAAAATTTCACATCAGATATGGTACTCCTATCCTTCGGAAAATTGCTCAAAGTAAACACACTCCAGGATTTATCATTCTATAAAATAAGTTCAACTCTAAACTTTAAAAAAGAGCTATGATGACTAGGTAAAACCAAAATGAAAATGTCACGAAACTTGGCTGCAATATAAAAGCCTTCAGCTGAAGCACAGGAGGCAAACGTTGATAAGGAAGAAAATCAGCAATTAAATCCAAAATCTGTCACCTCATCAACCCCAGGAAATTTGAGTCCCATATCTGCAGCTTGCTGTGGAGTACTGGCCAAGTAAACAGAAGCCCAGTGCTTGCTGCCAAATGACACACAATTCTCAGAAACATCACCAGAAAATAGTTTGTTGACAGAACTCCAGTCAATGTCTGAATTCTGGGTTCCAGCCTCCTTGCTACCATCATTAGCAAGTTTTTTCTGCAAAAATCCGCTAGCACCCTCCTCCAACAGTTTACCATGCCGCCTGAACACACAATGTATATTCAAATTAAACAAAATCCACCCTGAACAGCCCACAATGTCAAGACAGAACCATACCTTCTCACAGGCCTTTGGATTTGAAGATGCTCCTCAGCATCAGCTATCGACTTGTTCATTTCACTGGTAACCTGAGATCCTACCCAGTGTGCTCGTTTTTTCCAAGCTTCAGTACAGCAACCATTAGGTGCCTGGCTTTCAATACACTTATATAGACTTGGTAACTCAATACCAGCCCCATCAAGTTGTTCCTGTATAAAATTAAAACAAAGTAGATTCCATAGCCAGTTATTGAAAGATGATCAACGAGCAAAGGAAACTGCACCAGACTCATAAAGAATGTCTCTATCAAGAAAAGTGTATTTACTGAAAAATCACATTCATGTCACTATGCCACTAAGCAATTAAGTCAAAAGGCAAAAAGGGATGTTTCTAATCTTCTTGGAGGCGACAAGCTACGCAAAAATTTGTCAGTCAACAAAAGTAGTGAACAAACTTCCAGTATCGGTAACCAAGTTAAGAACAAGATGAAAGAAAGTCAGCTAAAAGAGTTTTATCAAGAGACAAAACCAAAAAAAATTTATATATATATATATAATGCACAATTTAAGACAAACATTCCTTTCACTGGAGGTAAAGGGAAAAGAAGGCCCATAAGTAACCTAAGACAAGAAAGCTCTGATAACAATTGATGTATGGCCCAAAAGAGATTAGAAGAGAGAAAGAGAGAAAAAGAAAAGAGAAAGAGGAAGGGAACAGGATAAGACAGAGAGGGGAAAGAAACAGCAAATATAAATAGCATTTAGAGAGATTGGAGAAAAAAAAAATGTCAATCATTCCATTAGTTATGTACCCAATCTGAGACTCAGAAGTCCAAAGGCCACACATGAGACCTATTTATAGAGACAAAAATGAAAAACTTATTCTAACTTAAATGAGAAGTTACAAGTGCTACTCCATAAGGAGTTGATTACAAAAGAGAAGAAAGGAATAACCCCTTTTTAGGAGAAAAGAGAAGAAAATGGTAGCAAAGTTGTGGGATAGAGATTGCCTTTTTGCTTTCTTTCAAGATTCAATTTTTTTCTTTATTCACCTCAATAGGGCAGAGGTTTGGGTTAATTTTGCATAGTTTATGGGCTTTTTGTTAATAAAGAAGGTCTGATTACTTACTAGAGTGGTTACATACTGGTTTCCCCTTTCAAGTTTTTTATTCTTTGTAAACATCAAGTCCGTAGAAATTAGATCCTCATACGTATGAGAGAGAGAGAGAGAGAGAGAGAGAGAGAATAATAGCTTTGAAAGTAAAAATGAAATAATGCATCCCGTAAAAAAACTCAAAAATGGTAAATACCTAAAATAATGGTCACTGTTCATAAGCTTACTGAAAATAGTCAGATATACAGGTGGCCTCCCAATTTGTAAAAGATATCCAAAGATAACTCGCAAACAAATTTGATATAATTGAGCTTTTCAATTAGTTCATGTGAATTGGTTGATTTATATGCTTCAACTGAAAATGTTAACAAATTTTGATCAAGAAATAAATAGTCAAAGCCCTATAATGCAACTCTTGGACAGCCCAACGGGATCCGAAATATTCACAACCCACTTGAACATTTCCATAGATCCAGTATTGCTTCTCAGTATTTCCACTGATTACAGATTCTAAACCGAAGAAAATCCTCCTCTTGTTCGGGTTTCAATATTTGGCAAGCCCAATCAGAAGTATGAAGTTATGTTTAGCTTTCTTGCATCTCAAATATATCATTGTCATTCCTGAATTATCATAGAATGGCCCTGTTTGATTACCCTTATTTGCTGTATTTTCCCTTTTCAATTCTCACATGATTCCTTGTAGAATATGCAATGAGTGTTTGGTTACATATTTTGCATTTCTCCTGTTTTATCTAAATCATTGTCAACCTTTTCTCTCCTCTCAACTTTTCTCATTTTACCTAATCTATCTTTTATTCATTTTTTTTTCAAATAATTTTTTTCTTTTCATTATAAATGATATTACTCAATAACTATTATGCTTTTATTATCATATAATATTTAAAAATAAAAAAATATATTTTATTTAATTTTTCAACTATCATTCATTTTCGAACGAAAACACAAAATATACATAACCAAACATATTTTTACACAATTCAATCTCTCGTAGAACGTGTCAACATTTTCAAACATACCTCTTATTTTCATATCAAATGGAAATTTTCAAAACAAAGACACAAAATACATATCCAAACGGGAATATTTTACATTTATTTCTGCATGCAGTCACTAAACAACTTAAATTGAGTGTTGAACCAGCATAGAAAGAAAAAACCACTTAGAAAAACTAATGAAAAAGGCATTTTGTTAAACCCTAATAAGAGATTCTTGTTACAATTACATAAGTTACAGTTTAATTAAAGAACCGTATATTCAACAGATACTGCAGTTAAAGCACAGTGAACTTAACATATTAAAAAACAGAGCTTGGACCAGCTAACAAATTGGTGACTGGCTCAAGTGAAATTTGAATTTATCCAAAATGGATGTTATCAAACAGTGATTGAATAAATTCCATGTTCAGAAAGAAACTACGGCATATCCAAAAGCAACACTGAAATAACTGAAGTTAAATGGAGGCTCTACTTTAGGTGTAACCAAACCCAAAATTAAAAAAGGAAAAAGAAGCAGGCCCACTGTGATACACAAGGCGAAAAAATCTAAAAAATACATGCATGCATATAAAACATATTGAGAACCAAAGATTTTACTCAAATTTGAAGAAAATTGAAGAAAGAAGCAGACCAACAAGTGAGCACTCTCAGTCTCCAGTTCGTCTAGCGTGGCTTCCCACTGCTCACGGTAAGTGGTCATTTCATCTTCAACAGCCACCTCCAACTACAGGCAAATAAAAAAGTTGGCAATAGGTCAAGATGACAAGATCCAAATGAGTGAGACAGAAGCAGAAAGCTAACCTCATCCTCACGTAGTGTTTGTGCCAACTCCTCTCTCACCTCACTCTCCACTCTGGCAAGGGACTCTGGTTCAAGTGCTTCCTGAGCCTCTGCTGCCTAAAATGAGCACAAGAAAACTATCTAAAAGAAAATTATCAAATTGAAGCCACATTCAACCAAATATATACAATACCTCACTCTCAACTTCCAAGAACTCAGCAACCAGCTCTTCTATTTCTTCCTCGGTCAAATTTTCCTGCAGAAAAATATGGAAAATAAAACAAAAAAAGCAAAAAGAGCTTCAAAAGAAAGTGATCATAAAAATAAAATCTATCAAGAATAAAAATACATAAAATGTTAGGCAAAGAAAATAAGAAGTGTAAGCATGAAGAAAAGAAAAAATATTTATTAACTAGCCTCAATATGCAATTCATCTTCTTGTCCAGACGTTGATGGAGCATCATCATCATCAGAATCACCAACGAAAGAGTCACCAGAAGCACTCTCAATATCTTCCATTTCATCATGTTTATCCTCCATCTTTTACTCGAGTCACATAAACCAAAAAAAGTCACCCTCCGAAGCTGTGATTACGAAGATGGTATTAACCATATCAGAAAATTAACCAAGGCATAGCTCATATCAGCTAAGATCCTTTGTCAGATTAAGCAACCAACACAAACAATATGAAAATAATTATATCATCACATGAAGAGAGGAAAATTTTACAAAAGTTCCATGTTTTGAGTAGCAGAATTTTTAAAGCATTACTGATGTTTTAAAAAAAATTAAACAAATAAATAAATAATCAGTATCCAACAATATAAATCTACAAATAATAGAAAGACACATACATTTACATCTGAACATACAAGCATATTTAACTTCATAAAGAGAGAAGCGGGGCATCTAATTTATAAGAACCATCAAACTGGGTGTTAATGAACACTTTATAGCTAACATGGTACATGGAAATGGCTCCAAATGAGAAATATAATTCCGCTTTGAGAAATAGTTAGGCCAACTTTTCCTATTCAAGATAGCATACATTTAAAAATAAAATTTAAAAAAAAAAAAAGATGAAAGCCTCTTCACAAGATGACAACTGCGATCTATTCATAAACAATCATCAAATTAAATGAAATTGACTCTTTAACCATCACCAAATCAAATAAAAAACAAAGCATTACATAAAAAAAAATAAAAAAAATAAAAAAAGTTTGGCCAAGGCCATTGCCAATGTCAAAATCTTAGAATTCAATACTGAAAAATGTAAACAGAAACAAAAAAGTTGAAATAAACAAATGAAGCAAAAACATCAAGATGCAAAACCCCTACCCGCTAGAAAGAAAAAAGAATTTGACAATCAAAATAGTAGATAAAAAGTTCTCAAAACAAATATCAATTTTCGAAAGGAAAAAAATTAATTCAGCCAAAAAAGAGCAAAATCTTAACATGCATGTTGCTTCTATCTAAAACTCACTGGCAAAAGAAGGAATTTGAAGGAATAACAATCAACTCTAATGAGAGAGAATTTTATTGGAGATCTAGACATTTTACAACAGCAAGTTTTAAAGGAAAAAAGAGAATATGTAACGCTTAGAATGACATAAGGCTGCACAGTAATTTTCAGTGTTTCTGTGGATTCCTTTTGTCTCTTCTTCTTTCTGCAATGGTCCCCTTTAATGATGGGGTAGATCCAGTGAATTCCAAAGCCAGCTTGGTCTTTGCCATGCTAGCACTAAGACAGCTTAAAGAGTTTTTGCCAAAGAATATAGTCCCAATATTATATCAATTGAGAAACTAATAAGTTTTACTTCAAATACTTTCTATATAATATGCTTCTTGATTGGTAAATTTCCCAAAATGTATTCCAAGTATTTCCCGTGATAATGCTATCTTGTCATGACTAAGTATGTACAAACGGATTACTAACAGGAGTAGGCTAGCATAAATCACACAATCATATTACATGCTTTTGGAAGCCTCCTTGTGCCTTTCATTCAGTGAGAATAGACCTCAAGTTTATCCTTTCGTATAAACTTTTCTATCTAATAGAAAGTTCGATTTCTTATTTAATGCTTTAAAGGAAAAAACCAATTTACAGATAAAAATTTGTCGATTAAGCAAATTACAATCATTTTCCCCTTCACAACTAGAACAAAGTTTTTCCAAGCTACTTCGGTGCATATTGGCTGATTTTCACTGTTGGATAAGTATGGTCAAGGGTTTATGGCCATGAGACAAGACAACAGATCAAGTGAAATGCTACTATTTGAGCTCTCTCTGATAAAGTATAAAATTAAAAAAAGCAAAAGACTTTTTTGAAGGCAAAAAGACATAGGCTGGGTGAATCCTATCATAGTAAAAATACTTGCCATGCAGCATTTTCAAAGAAATGTTTATACATTTAATTGAATTCTAGAGGCATTCAATAACACTACATGCTAATCATTTTCCTCAGTCCACGAAACCATTAGCTGTCCATTAAATGTACTCTTTTTAAACCAGAAATAAAAAATTATACCTCCTCTTTTATTTACGTAATTTCATTCAATTTACTGCTACTCAAGAAAATAAAAAGCTTTTTTTTTTTTGTTTTTACTAATTACAGAAAGTTATCGATGTACTGCAACCTGCCTTTTGTTCCTCCTCTCAAACAATCTCTCACCCATTGAAGTTTTCAATTCATGCAGTCCTTAAGTATGCAAATTTAGCTATCTAGAACTTGAAATAAATCACATTTTCGAATTGGTCCATTATTTTTTTTTTTTTTGGAAACCCAGGATCTCAAACTTCCCCTTGTTCACTGAGTTTGAAATTGGAGGCTCATCTAAAACTTCAAATGAATCACATTTTAGATTGGTCAATTCTTTTTTTTTTTTTTTAAATACCAAAAAATCCCTTAACCTTCCCATTGTTCACCAAGTTAAAAATTGGGGGCTACATCCACACCTTATAAGCTTGGTAGCCAAGAAATATTTGAGATGTATAATGTCCCAAGCAGGTAAATAATACTGTAAGGTAGAGAGGCTTGTAAAAGAGATCTTAGTTCAATACGAATACGAGATAATAACTAGACCTTTAACTCATTTCTTCCAAAATAAAAATAAAAGATTTAAATACAAAAATAAGAAAAGAAACATTTTCAACAAATTACCTCTAGCCTACCAAGGCTTGAAAGGTTTAGAAGTAGCTTTCCAATTAGAACTCAGTGAGCAAAGGAATTGTCGAAGGATTTGGGGGTATTAAGAACTTAAAAATTAAATACCCAATTAATTAACCAAATACATTCATGTTCATTTACAAGAGGCGAAATGCATTTCAAATATTAACACCAAATTTTTTACTCATATCATTAGTTCTAGAAATTCACAAAGAAAAAAAAGATAAAATCAAAATAAATCACACTGAACTTCTAAAGATACATGGTCATTTAAATGAACATAGTATCTCCAAATATATCCAAAAAACATCATGCTTATATCAGAATTCTTCGAGAAAATGCTTCATATCCCAGCATTATAAGATGAAACGCTTGGCACAAACAGCCACAAATGAACTTTCACCCACATACAGACACTGTGAACCTATCTTCATAATGCCCACAGAGAAAATAAAATAAAATAGGACAGAACCACAATGCACAAACACATTCCCAAACCATTTCAATTCCAAAATGCCATCACAATATCAGCTAGTTTAACATTACTCAAAATTCTAGATGAAGACCACCCATCAAAGTCTAAAAAGTTCCAAAATCTTAACAAACAAATCATTGAAGGTAACAAAAATTAACACATTGCGCGCCAAAAAAAAAAAACCTCTAAATTTCAAGAAACAGAATGTAAGCATATATAAATTCATTATAATGCAATTAAAACATATCCATATAAAGTCAAAATAACACAATCCCATTAGCTCTTGAGTTCGTAAGTAAAACCAAAACAGAAGCAATGCAAGCTTCTAGAAACCAAAACCAAACACAACACAAGTTTCGCTTCCAAAAGCAATAGAACTGCTTCCTAAAACCCTAACCAAACAACCTCATTGGCGATACACTCCACTTTCGCTAAAACAACATTAACATTAAGCAGCGAGCAACAGATCCAAATTAATCCAAACTCATAAAAACGCAACTGCCAAAACGAGAAAGCTACCATTTCTCAACTTAAACGACACAATTTCAACTCAGTACACCGAGAAGAAAAAATTACAAAAAAAAAAACTAAAATAAAATTTCTATATTCTAAAAAAAAAAAAAGGAAACAAAATTGAGAGCTGAGAGTTTGGAACTCACCGGAGAGGAAGAAAAAGGGACTAGGGATTGAAGGGAGGGAGAGTGAGTGGACTCGGTTGTCAACTCAGGGGAGGGAAAAAAAAAAGTTTTTCCCTTTTTTTTTTTAAGACACTGAAATTACTTGAGAGAAAAAGAGAAAATACGAGGATTCGTCATGGGCTGTTTGTTTGTTTGGTCAGCTTTCTGGTAACTCTCTTGCTTTTTATTTTTATTTAAGAAAAAAGTATATATAAATATAACTTGTGTGTTGGAGTTATAGTTGATAAGGTGTTGTTGTTAGTTAATTATTAATCATATGTGAAATTTTTTTTTTCAAAGTGCTAGGGTTGGGTTGGAGATCGGGAGGGAGGTCATATAATATAAAATATTTGATAAGATGAGAAAGAATAAAAATAAAAGAATAATAAAAGGTTAATTTATGTATAAAATTTTGTATAAAAACTTTTGTGTTTATTATTGCTCTCTCCGCTTTAACCTCTCCTTTACGCAGCGTCAAGATTCAAATTTTTGTATTTAGCGTGAGAGATATCGAACTCCCCTGAGGTTTCAACAAATTTTTTTCATCCCCAAGGTTTTACAATTTTCAGCACAACTCCATTCGACTTTGTTATCTAGAATCAAAATTTAGGTCGAATTTTTACCTTCTTCGTGGTGGTTTTAGTCATCAATGGTATCAAAAAGTAACGCAATGACAAATTTTTGGACCAAATGACAGTTATAATTAGCTTACGCGTACCACAACTAATCTTCGGAGGACACTAGCACGACCACAACTCAATTGTTTTAGTTGTATATCATAAAGAATTTTAACAACTGCTTCAAATATAGTATCAAGAAATACCTGTGGAACCTTAAAATCCACGGGCTTATTAGCTAAATGGCAATTGGCACATACAATACGACCAGTTGCTTCTCGTGGATTTCAAAACCTTGCTGCGCAAAAATGGGATATGCATTTGAAATGGATGCCCGAGTAATTATATATATCATGAGCAATACATAAATGAATTGAGTAATCTCTTCCTTTATCGAAGAAAAGGTATTTCTAATTTGCATGGTGCAATAGTTGATCCCAAAAATTTCTACAATAAGATTTGGTAGGTCACTAGTATACTACTGTACACCCCGCTATTACATAAAAAAAATATAATAGATTTATTTTATATATAATACATTAATTACAGTAATAACATAAAATTATACTATTGTCTATTACTTTATTAAAATCTTAAATTTAATTATGCAGACTAGGAAAGCCATTCGCCATGGTTCTATTAAATATACTTTTATTTTCTATTATTCAATGCATTAATTTTTAATTTTCCTCATTTACTCTCATTAAAAACGAATTGAGGATCTTAAAAAGAATTAAGAGATGATTCTACAATTAAACCATAAGAGAGGCCAAAAAATTTATCCCTTAAAATTTAATCAAGTGGGGGTTATAAAGTCATTTTGTAACTTTGGAAATTCATAAAAAAAAATATTTAAAAAAAAACCGAACTTATTATCACTAGTAGATCATATTGCTAAATTATCTTATATATTAAGCTTAAGTTTACATTTGATTTTTCAAAGCATAACCATCTTTCTGTTTAAGTTTTATAGTTATTTTTAGTTAACACCAAAGTTCTATGATATGACAAAGTGTCATTTTCAGATCAAATTAAAAATTCGATTATGATCATTACATTAGCCAGTTTTTTTGTCATAACATCGGTCCTAACTTTGTACATATTAGATTTTTTATGTTTTGGTCTTAATAATACTTTCATTCATGACCAAAATTATATATAAATTATTTATTAAATGTTTGCTCCTATCTTTTCACTTTGATAATAACTTACGTTTCAAAGAGATGATTGTTCAAATATTAGTTTATCGTCTAACTGGAATTTTTGTAGATTGCTTTGATTATCTTCATTTGGTTAAATGAATGATAATGTTTCTATATTTATTTGTAAATGACAGAATTTCATTAATTTTGAGATTAGTTTGAACATAGATTTTCAAGAAACAAGACTCGATCTTGAAATTGTGATAATATACATAGACCATAATATAAATTGCTGGGCGGGTAGATAAGACTGAAGTGATCAACCGTTGATTAGTGTCAACACAATTGGGTTGTGAAAGAGCAAATGTTTATGCAAAAATAGAAAAAGAAAAACACAACATTGAATTGAGTTAGTGATTATTGGGGTAACATGTGACTGTTTACTTAATTGATATTTATTTAGGGATTATTAAATTTGGCCTTGAGGTTAAGCCAAATTTTCTTGTCCCTATCTTTTCGTAAATATACATTGACCCCATCAGTTTTCACTTCACCGATAACTTAAACCACTATAAGGGTAATTTCATAATCTTACATTGCAATCAATTTATTTTTCAAAAGAAATCAGTTTCTGAAATTTCTAAAATTTTGGTTTAAATTTAAATTAAATATTAATAGTAATTCAATTAACTAAAATAAGTAAAATTTGTCACAAATCCAATCGCCAGACACTCACAAAAAATTAAATCCCAGAATTCTTCTATTTCTTTTCATCACAACTCCATTGCTAAAATTCTTCTCTTGAAAATCAAATTAAACTAATGTATTAAACCATTCATTTTTGGATCAAATTCTTCTCTCCAAAATCAAGTTCATTCATTTTTTGGTCAAATTAAACAATAATTAAATTTCAATAAAAAAACCCAAATCTCCTCACCACTCCATCTCCTTCCCAACCTTCACCACTTGCACCAACGTCCCATACCAAACCAGATTCTTCATCACCACCATTTTCGACACACATGCACCACAATCCCAAAATTGGAGTTTTTGTTAGTATCTGTGTGTTGAGCTAATATCGAGCGTTGTCGAGTGAGATTCAGAATGTCAAGAGAAGTCGAGCATGTTGAGAGAAGTCGAGCATGTCGAGTGAAGTCAAGGTGTCGAGTTTGTCGAGTGTTGACTGTCGAAGTGTCGAGCAGTTGAGTAGTAAAGCTTTGTGTCGAGACCATTGTTTTAGAAGTGTCGAGTGTCGAGCATGGTTGTCGAGCACTTAGGCCGAGAGCTGTGACAATGCGTTTTTTGGTTATTTCATGCATGTGTCATGTTTTGATCAACTTGTGATGAAACAAGAAAATTAATTTAATTATTATTTTACTGTTTCTAGAGTTATATTTTAGAAAGTAATTGATTTATAAATATATTCTAAGATCAGGATAATATCTTGTATAGAATAGGAGACTATTTATTTATCTTAATCTTTGTTGGTATTTAATCACTTCCTATTTTATCCTAATCCTAATGTGATGTTGATTAGATCTTTTTCAAGATTTCTAGGAGATTTCGTTCAAGCCTCTCTATATATATATATTTCATGTAATAACCAAAGTGTGGTGTGGAAAAAGCTTGAGATCAACTGGTTAGCAAATTTGGTTGTGAGAGAGTTTTTTGACTTCGGCATTCCATGATTTTATAAAAGATCTTCAACACAAATTGGGATGCATTGTTAATTCGATTCTTTGAGTCTTTGATTCATGTATGATTGGTAGAATTCGTACATGAGTTATTGATAAAGTCTGTGAGAGTTATTAGACACTTGGGATAACTTGTGGGTTAAGTGTTTATATAATTCAGCGTCAGATATTGGTTGTTATGTATAACTTAACAGTGTGTTGTTAAGTTATCTGCGACAGAGAGTGGGCAATGTCACTAGAGTTTAAGGTCTTGGCGAGATTTTGTTTGTCAAAATCTCGGTCAGTGTGTGAGAGTAAGTCAGCACTATAAAAGGTCCTAAAGATTGTACAAACAAGAACATAGTGAATTGCAGCTCTATAGCTGTCCGTGGATGTAGGTTTTATAACCGAACCACGTAAAAATCCTCCTGTGCCGATTTACTTAATAGTTGACTGTTTTACTTTATATAACAGTGTACTTCCAGAACTTTCAGTTTTTTCCTTTATTTTTTTAACACTACAACTCTCACACATCAAAGAAACTTGAAGCTTTATAAATTGATAAACTAATGAATGCATACTACAAAAATTTCATATTTATTCATCAAAGCAATTAGTCAACTTTCTTGTAAGTTTCTAATACTGTGAATCAGCATTAAAGTCCATAAAAAGAAAAAATAAATATTAAAAATAAAAAAATTCCAAACTAGATGTATCTCTAACTGCTACGGCAGGAGGTGGTGCCATGGTGGCCTGTGGATCCTGAGCAATAGGCAGAGGCAATGTAATGACATGAAGGATTCCACATGAGAAGGTGATGGCTTTTGATCCGGAGATTTGCTACCGTCATATATTGCACTAGAAATTGAGGGGTGGAGGTGACTACTATGGAGGCAGTAAAGGCAGAGAATAAGACCCAACAAAGCAGAGAAGAAGTAAGGTAGGAGTGATGCAACAGCCAAGAAAGCAGAGAAGAGAGGGAGAGTATGCAGCGGAGAGGGTGGTGTCAACGATAAGGAAGGAGAGGAGAGAGAGGATGAGGCAAAGGGAGGATGAGGGTGAGGGTGAGCGTGAGCGTGAGGAAGAAGAGAGGCGCAAGAAAGGAACAATTTAGTTCCTTTTTTCTATTTTTTGTTTTTAAATATTTAATTTATTATTTTTGTTTTATAAATTTAATTTATTATTTAATTAAGGGCATTTTTCCTATGTTGAATTATTTTATTATTAAATTTTACAGCATAAAAGGGTATTATAGTCTTTTTGTTGTATATCAATTACTGTTTACTATCAAAAAGGTTAAAACTGGACCAAGTTAACGGTGACATGAAACCTCAAGAGGTGAACTACATATTTTCGAAAAGATAGGGACAGAAACAAGTTAGGCCTAACCTGAGGAGGCATATTATAGTAATCCCATTCATTTATTATGATGTATAGCTTTTATTAAGAGAGTCATTTGAAAGCATTCAGTTTATTTATTGACTGTTTGTCCAAGGCTGATCTTAAAATGTGTTAAACACTATTAAGGTTTGGGGATGAATTATTTACATCTCTAGGCAAAATTTAAAGAGAATTGGAAGTTTCTAAAATCTATGTTGATACTTTGTAAGCCATTGTTTTTACTTAGTGAAGATCAAGTTTGGGACCAAGTCCCACTGACATAAACTAATTTGTCGAACCATCTAAAAATCTCTCATGTTGATTTTCTCTCTTCTCTCAAATCATGTGATTTAAGTTTATTGATACCTAGTGTATCATCTCTACCATAACAATCCTCAATTATAAAATTTTTTATATTGTTTATACAAACAAAATTAAGATGATCAATCTATAAATGTTACATATATAACACCTAAGCCGATTTGAGTTGATTTTATGTTTAAGATGCACCACTTTAAGCAACGTTATTACCTTATATTTGTTGTCATCGATTCCAAGGTGATTATTGACACCAATGGTGTAACTAGGAATTTTTATTTTGGTGGGTTGAAAAAAATTTCAAAATTATTTAGTAAACCTCAATGGTAAGAGGGGTTTTTATTAATTAAAAAAAAGTAAACCTAATTAGGGGGCACATTGAACCTTACCTTTTGAAATATAAATTCTACATTAAAAATTAACTAAAATGACAAAAGAAAAATGAAGATGGGATAGAATATCATCAAAGTTGTGTTTTACGATGTTTCAAGAGTAAAATTCATTGATTATTGAATGAGAGTTAATGTTCTCAACAAATTCTCTTTCAACGTAGAGAACCAGCAATCTTCAAGAAACTCATCCTCCATCTTGTTTCAAAGAGTTGTTTTCATAACTTCCACATCTGAAAGTGCTCGTTCTATTGTTTCTGTTGAAACAAGTAAAGTCTGTTGTAATACAAATGCAATATATAATGATCAAATAAAATAACAAATTAAAATTAACTTTAAATAGAAATTTAAAGTTACCAAATGAAAACTTGTTTCAAAAACAAGAATTCAAAAACTTTGAAAGTGTAATAGCACCACGAAACAATTTCCATAAAAAAAGGGGTTATTGTCACAGACCTCCCCTACCTTTTGGACTTATTTCATCAATATAGGCCGTTTGCATTTTTTCATAAATTTAGTCCCTACGTTTTTTGAAAGTCATCACAGACCTCCCTTCCGTTAACTTTTCAGTTAAATGTTAGTAAATAAGTTAAACTTCAAAGGGTAAGATCGTCATTTAAATATTTAAAATCGGGTTATTGTCATGGACCTCCCCTACCTTTTGGCTGTATTTCATGGACCTCCCCTACCTTTTGGCTGTATTTCATCAATATGGACTGTTTTGCATTTTTTCATAAATTTAGTCTCCCTATTTTACAAAAGTCATCACAGACATCTCTTTTGTTAAAATTAATATAGTATGAAGTTGGTGACATAAGGATTCAAACCCATGACTTTTTATACTCCAAGCTGCCCTCAACCACCTGCCCAAGCTAACTTTTGGACATTGAATTAACAAGATAATGATATTACATCTGTTATTCTTTTGTTAAATACACAAAATAAACTCAAAAGCTGGTAGCATGACGATTCGAACCAAAAATCAATTTCTTCATCATCATCCTCCTTCTCCACCTTTCTCTCTCTAACCCAACAAGCACACCACCTTTCTCTCTCTAATTTAAAAATTATTTTTTTATAAAATGGGTTTTAATTTCTTTATGATTTTATTTATTTTAATTAATGGGTTGTTTTTGTTCTTCCGTTGGTGGTGGTGACTGAGTTCTTGAGATGGTGGTGTTCGTTTCTGGGTTGTTGGCTTGTTGGCTTTTGAGATGTTGAAGTTAGGGTGTGAGCTTGGATTTTAGGTTTGTGGTGGTAGTGATTGGATTTTTTTTAGGGGTGGTCTTGACAGTTTTATTCGTTTTATTTACTACCAATTTAATTTAAGAATAATAATGATAACATGAACATGAACAGTTTCATTCATTCATGTTATGTTTCATGTTATCTCACACATAATGACGTTTTTGGGTTGCTGGCTTGTTGGCTTACTTTTAAAATTTTTTATATAATTTAATTAAAATTATTTAATTTAAGAATTTTTTAAGGGCATTTAAGTAATTACACGGGATGTCTGTGATGACTTTTGCAAAACATAGGGACTAAATTTATGAAAAAATACAAACGGTCCATATTGATGAAATAAAGTCAAAAGGTAGGGGAGGTCCATGACAATAACCCATTTAATTTAAAAAAAAATTTTAAGGGCATTTAAGTAATTGCACGGTATTTGGACGGAAAGATGACGTCATCTAACAGTTTAGTTAACAGAAGGGATGTCTGTGATGACTTTTGTAAAACATAAGGACTAAATTTATGAAAAAATGCAAACGGGCTATATTGATGAAATAAAGCCAAAAGGTAGGGGAGGTCTATGACAATAACCCATAAAAAAACTATAAAACAAGATTAATATTATCCGCTAAGGCCCATGTTTCACATGGTGTCCTTAAAATAGATTTGCCCTCTCCACTAGGTGCTTAAGGATTACAACGGTGTATCTCTCCCAAGATACAACGATTTTGAGCAGCAAAAGAAGCATAACACTTCTACCTAAGACGAATTAGAAATCCTCTAAATTCTATCAAGAACTTTAGAACTAGAAACTAAAATATGTTAAACAAATGACGAAGGACCTCCTTATATAGGTTAAGGACTTCGTAACATCAAATTTTCATAATTTGTAACAACGATTTTTCATTTATTTCATAAGTTACAAATCATTTTTTCATTCAAACCATAATAAGTTACAAAATTAAGTTTGTAACATCAATTTTAAATTTAATTTTTCCAATAAAGTCAACACCAAATGGATAAATTTATCAATGAAGAAGTATGTTTCTAATTTCCTTGTTTTAACTAAACCTCAACACAAAAAGTGAAGACATATTCTGAAATTTCCGATGGTGGATTATGTCAATCTATTATAATGCTTCAATTGTCTTCTCAAAATATGTGTATCTTTTTAAGTGAAATAATCTTGGGGATATATTTTCTCAGCAAGTATGCTAATCTCATTAATATTAAATGATTTAAATACTTTTAAAAGATTCAAAGATGAGCTAAGAATGATTAATTCCATTATTTGCTTTGTGAATCTACTATCCAACTCCATCAATTGAAAATCTATAACAACATTGAATATATCAACTTGATAATAATGTTGAATTGTTATATGGTCATGTTGTCTGGAAGAAACCCGTGCCTTCCATATGACAAGCACTCATATCAGGAATATCAATAAGATATTTTCACAAAAATGAAACTGTGAGATATGAAGGTATGAACAATTAAGTGGAATATAATAGAAAACAATAATGTAAAATGAAACAGGAGGTTTTACATGTTTCTATTATAAAAACCTATATCCATGGATAGCTTAGAGCTGTAATTCACTAAATATTTTCTGTTTACAATCTTTAGGAATGTTTACAATGATGAACATACTCTCACTCATATATATAGTATTTGAAAAACAAATCTCCCAAAGACTAGAACACTAGTGACTCTGCAAACTTTCTAATGTTGTGCACTTAACATATCTTAGTTAAGTAACACTTAACAAATGATCCAGTTACAGATTCTTGAAAGCACTCAACATCTCAAGTCTCATAATCTATAAGCTAAACACTCAATCAGAAGCTTATAGCTTTATACACACATATAAAAGAATATAATTAAAGACACAGACGTTGCTCTCAATTTTGTTCTTCCATAAAAGCTCTATATCTTCAAAATGAAAATACAACTCTTTATACTTTGTTGCCTTTCCAACTTAATGTGGCTTTCCTTCTTCTGCGATGGATAATGATTCAATCTGGGAAGAACATCAATTAGATAATGCATATCAACTATAAACATATATTCACCTAGTCAAGCTTAGGATAAAATATTAAGGCCATATGCATTTCCCTATCAGACTAGTATTGACACGACCCGCTCTTAGCTACAGGAGCAAATCATGCCAGAAACTATTTACTAATAAAACAACCTTTCAAATAATTGACTCGCTATGCTTCCGATGCACTGATAAAAACATTCATAAAAAAAATATTTCTAGTTTAGGTCTTTTATATAAAATACCTAAAAATACTTAGAAACATTTTAATAAAAAGATAGCAGACTTTCCCCTATATTTTGGAGTAAACCCCCTGCCAAAACACACAAATTCTCTTACAACTTCTAAAAATAATTTCTAAATTCAACTTCTTCTAGGATACTTGTCCTCACAACCATAACATGCCAACAATAAATACAACTCATGCTCAACATGCTTAAAAATTTAGAAATTTATACAAAGATAAATAAATAAATAAAATGAAATGCTTTTAATGCATGAACTCTAACTATACATCATGTGGCCTTCCTTAGCATTAGAGATCGCTTAGCATCAAACCTGCAGTACATAGTGAGAAAATGATACAAAAAGAGTGAGCTAAAGGCTCAACGGGTGGATATAATTCTATAAAATAAAATTACTTATTCCTTTCTTTTACAAAACTCATTTCTTAAATAAGACTTTCTTTTAAAGTATTTTAATATTTAATCACTTTTCAAGAAATTAGTATTCTTTTTCTTTTATTGAAAAGCATTTAAACAACTCTTTCTTTTAAAACTTTATTTATAAACTTCATTCTTACAAAACAACTATATAATTTCTTAACTCATTGTAAAGAAAATGATTTATAGAAATCCTTAACTTACTTTCCAAGATAACATAATATTCTTAGATTATGTAAGCAAATCACACGCTCAAATTTACTTAAAACACTTATCTAATCCCGTATGCAGCATAAAACGCATCACTAATACATCAATCTTTTCTATAAAATAAACGTATAAATAAATGC
This sequence comes from Boswellia sacra, assembly GCA_013180625.2. Taxonomy (NCBI): domain Eukaryota; kingdom Viridiplantae; phylum Streptophyta; class Magnoliopsida; order Sapindales; family Burseraceae; genus Boswellia; species Boswellia sacra. The sequence continues at coordinate 17,080 of SNVD02016220.1, read as the reverse complement.
CTATGAATGGGGCTTTTATCCCGCTAAAGCGTTTGCGACAACATGTGTCAAAGCCTCTTTTAAGACTTAAGGGAACACAAACGAGCCATGGGCATGTCTGGAGAAATGAAGTTGACACCCAATTCTTCAATTGGGAATGAATGGGGGCAATTCGATCCCTCGCTTCAGAATCTAAACTACCTCATCTCTTCAAAGATGGATTCGAGAAGTTAGATACGAGTCATCACCTCGCTTGGATCAATAAGAATAACTCATGTTGTTATACAATCCACTTAGGGTTGTTCATTTTACGTACACATTGTTTATTTTATCTTCTTTAAGCAAATAAGGTGATTTCATTCATGGCAGTTGTATTTTCATACAAAGAAAGGGGAAGGAGAACAGATTACATTTTCTTCAAACATGAGGGAAGGAGAAGGGAATTACATTGATTGTTCTTCAATAGTAAAGTAAATTCTACTTCAACACTTCAAGTAGAACATTCATTCATTCACATAAATCATACATTCAAATATCAAATATAAATAATAAATTCGAGACTCAATATGTAATGAATTCCTCACTATCATATGCGAGTCTACTCAATGTCTATTAAGCCTCTTCAAGCATATACTCCTTACAATCATTCATTATAAGTAATGTTCTCTTACCATCAATGGAAGTCCACCATCACTTCATCGCATCATCCTAATCATGTTTCTAATAATAGTATATTCAAACATTCATTTTTATCAATTAATCAAAATACAAAGCCATAATCTAGAATCATGGCTCTTCAACTTAGATTTCATAATTCTATCATGGTAATTCTATCTATTACTATTCTGGCATAATTCATATCCATTTATAATAAATCATGGCATATCTAACCTAAACATGGGATTTCTAGCCTAATTCAATCAATCAAAATCAAACAAAGCTATTCTAGCTTAACCAAAGCATTCAAGGGCAATTAAGATAATTCAAACCTATTTTATGCTATTTCCTAGCATAATCCAAAGCAACTATAAGTTCTCCTAGCATGATTCTAATCATGTACTCTTAAGCATGATTATAGACATGTGCTCCTAAGCATGTTCTAAAGCATTCGTGAAGAAAATAAACCCCTAGACATGATTCTAATAAAGAAAGGAAATCATACTTACCTTAGCATGTTTATCCATCTTGGAAAACAAACAAGGCTTAGAACAATTCATTATAACTCCTAAACATGCTTCTAAGCATAAAAATAAATCCTAAATATGCTAATTCTAAAAAAAAAAATAAATTAGAAAAGAGTAGGGAGAAAAGAGAACTGCTCTCAAGACGTACTCTTTTTGGGTTTAGAACAATATTAGATGTCTAAAAAAAATATTAAACTAGAATGACTCCTTGGAATTCTCACAAATGTATCCTAGAGAAAGAGAGAGAGGATTTCTAGATGTCTTGAAAGTAATGAGGAGGGCCATTTATATAGGAAAGTGGTTAAGTTGAAAAAGGAAGAAGAAAAACAAAAAAAGGAAAGTCTCATAAAAAAATTTTCCAAGAATAAGCGACCAACAGTTGGCAGACCCCTAGTCAACACTTTGATAGGTAGCCTACTATTGGCTAATAGCCAGTTGACACTTTGATAGTCGGCCAGCTGTTGGTCAACAGTCGACCGATTGTTGCCTACTAGACCTTCCTATCTTGTAACTTTTCAATGCAGCTGACCTTTGTCTATTCGCTCATGAATAACTTTTCGAGTTCAACTCTGATTTGCAATCCATAAATTTTTATGAAAACTAGACATCCGTAGCTTTACAATAGTATATGACTTATCAAAGATTTTTTTTGGGTTAATTTCTATGATTTTTTGAAATCATGTGTCAGTTTTCAAGATTCTTGGTTGGCTTCTTCTAACCCTTCTCCTTTTGGCTTCCAAGGGCATTTCGATCATTTTTATTACTCAAGATTCATCTTCATTTTATCATCAAGCCTTAAAAATCAAATGTCTACAGCTTGCCTCCTATTTTGGAGAAGTTTATGCGACACAAAAATCGATAAAGTACTCTCGCTTCTTCTTTCCTCTTCTCATCTTGACATCTTCGCCTTCATCTTCATTCTATCAAACTTCTCACCATCTTCTTTCTTCTTCTATTCTGACAAAAAGGCGTGCTCATTCAAGGGCTAATGTGCCCATTCGAGGACTAATATGCCTATTCACAGGGCTGATGTGCCTATTTGAGGGCTGATGTGCCTACTCAAGGGTTAGTGTGCCTGCTCAAGGGTTGATGTGCAATGTATGCAATGCACTCTTCTAGTGTAGTCAGATGTATCATTATGATGCACAAGATGCACTTTTCTAGTGTAGACAAATGCATCCTTCTAATGCATAAAATGCACCTTATGATACTAGAAAAGATACTATTTAGTGTACCTACTTCTTAGGATTTCTAACACTCTTCAATGCACTTACTTCATACAGTTTGTTAGCACTCCTCAATGTGTCTATTCTAAGGGCTTTAAACACTCTTAAGTGCCCTATTTCCTAGGGTTTTCAACATTCTTCAATACGCCTCTTCTTAGAACTTGTGGCTATTCAAGGGCTTAAAACACTCTTAGGTGCACCTACATCTTAGGGTTTTCAACACTCTTCAGTGCACCTTTTCTTAGGGCTTGTGTCTATTCTAAGGGCTTAAAACACTCTTAAGTGCACATATTTCCTAGGGTTTCTTCTAATGCATGCCTATCGGGAACACGTCCATTATGCAATGCTTCGCGGTCTTTAGACCTTTTCATTCTTCATGCTTTCGATTGAGTATTCTTCTTTAATCTCCCAAGACTTTGCATTCATTGGGTTTCATATACTTCTTCTGAGTATTCTTGCTTATATTTTTTATTTCTTCTAGTCTACTGAGAAAAAATTCTTTGATTCATTATTCTCTAATATTCTTTATTCTTGATATCTTCAGATTTTACATTCATGGGAACCTTCACTAAGGGTTCTTATCATGTCGTTGATTCTAGGGATCTTTTCATTGTCATTGTAAATTCCTGCAAAATATCAGACATCTCTTGATGATTTCACATCAATTCAAGTTTTATCTCATAAGGTGTTTTCTTCAACAAGTTACTTTCTAGTCCCTAGAGGAATTCTTTCATGCGATTTCGATCGCAGATTCTATCAACTAATGTTATTCTTCTTTTCTCGTGAGTTGCTAAGCTATTGTCATAGTCGGGTGCTTGTTACTGGTTCGTTTGAAAATTCTATCGGTCTTAAGGTTGATGTAGAGTTCTTCTTCTCTTCTCTTTTCTCTTTTTCTTTTTCTTTTTCTTTCTTTCTTCCCTTTCTTTTCTTCTTTTCTTTTTCTCTCTCTTCTTTCTCTATTCTTTTCTTTTTCCCTCTTCTTCTTTCTCTCTCTTCTTTTCTTTTCTTTCTTTCTTTTCTTTTCTTCTTTTTCTTTTCTCTCTTTTTCCTTTTTTTTCTTTTTACGTTTTTGCCGCTCATTAAAGGGATAGCCGGCTGGTTGTTGACCAACAATCGCCTAACTGTCTGACTAGGGATGGGAACAGGCCAGGTAACATCATCCTTATCTCCATCCCGATTAGGGATAATATCCAAATCCTCACTTCAATCCCTATTATTACAATTTGGGTATGGGTATGGAGATTTCTCGAATTTAAAAAAGATCCCCATCCCCGCCCCATACCCGACTTAAATTTAATATTTTTATTATTGATACAACAATTCAAAAGTAAAGTATTCAAATAAAAAATATAATTGAAATATAAATAGTATTGATGAGAAAGAAGAAAAATTAAAACCTACAACTCTAATACATGATGTAGCAACTAAAAAATATATCATTGCAAACATATAATAAGATCAAACGTTATATTATGATATTAATATATCATATTCTTTATGTCGAAAGGTTAATTAATTAGAAAGTTAAATTATGAGAATTTTTTACCAATCTAATCATATTCTTTATATTGTAAAATTAGTTACAAAGTTATTAATTTGTCACCAACTTAATAATATTTTATGTATTTATATATATCATAGGTCAAGAATAATTTAAATAAAAAAATCTCTAATAATTATTTTCTAACTTTAAGATTTGTTTTTAACTAATTGAGTTCAAATGGTTAAAAAGAGAGGGAGAGATAAAGAGAACTCTAAACATATAGTCTTCAATTTCAAATTGATATATTAGATTTAGTTGGTAGTGTTTGAGGTTTTTCTATGGATTTTAATTAGTTTTCAACTTGAAATTAAGATATTAGATTAAATAATTGAAGATAAAAATAAAAGATTTTTTTAATTTTATCTTAATAAGCATATTAAACTTTACAATAAAAAATATTTTAAAAAATATATTTAAATATTTCAGGCCGGGAACGGGGATTTTGGGTTAGAGACTAACATCCCTATCCACACCCTAAAAAAAATTACGGGTATGAAGTTTTGGCCCCATTCACTTCGTGATCCCTCAAATCCCTTCCCCATTTAGGGTAGGCCCCCGCGAGGCCCCTTCCCCATGGGGAATTTTCTCACCCCTAGATTTGACTGCCGGCCGGTGGTGAAGGGTTTATATAAGGACCCTTCACCTTCCTCTGCTTCATTCACGTGCCATTTCTTTGTTTTTCATCCGATTCGCCTTCGGTTTTCTCCTGCATGCTGGTCTTAACTTCTTCTTTCTAATGAATGGGTCATCCAATCCATCTTGACTTGAATGAGAGAGATCTTGATTGAAAATCAACATTGAAGGCTCTCCTGAAAGATCAAGAGGTGCTGATTGTTTATGACGTTGATTCTTACACGGTCACCCAGGTATGCATTCTTCTTTATTATTCAGTTTTCCGTTTTCTAGGAATTTTTCTAGGCATGTACTCATGTAAAGACTTACATTTCTTAACTTAGGACTTCCATGAGAACAAAATGTGTAGGTCATTTTTTAGAGCCTATACTTGATTCTTAGAAAAAGAGAATGGTGCTATTAGAAACAGGATTGCTAATACGGGGCTTTTATGAGTTTATTACTTGTCTTCCACATGCTTCTCGGTACACTGATCGTCGAGCATTAGCTGCTCTATGTGAGAGTGGATGGACACGACCCACACTTTCCATCTTCTAGTTGGCAAGATGACTATCACACCATTCGACATGGCTGCTCTGACTGGCCTTCCATGTGGTGGGAAGGTCATATCCATTAATGCTTATATCGCAGATTTGAGTGATCAGCAAAATTTGATTCTTAAGCTTCCTAGTGTGATACGAAGATCAAGAACAACATTGCAATTAGGTATACTGTATTATATGAATATTGGAGCAGGAGATCATACTTGACTCCAGTTGAGGTGGATTAGTATGCATGTAGCTTCATCATGTATTTGCTCAGTTCGATGCTTCCTACCAATACGTCGAACACTACTTTCCTGACTCTACTTCCTACCCTTCGGGATCTCGATCGAGTGAGAACTTTTGATTGGTTCCATGCTGCTCTTGGCCTGCTGTACTCCAGTTTAGACCGTGCTTGTCAAGGTGTTTCTGCGATTACTGGTTTTGCTCCGCCTTTTAAGGTAACTTCTTTCCTTTTCAATACCTTCATGTTTTGTTTATATGAATTCATCTGATCATGCATAACAGATGTGGCTTATGACTTAGAAGTTTTGCTTTTCCCATTTCCTGCTTTTCAGGATTTTTCTTTTCTACAGATGAAGAGGTGGGCTACACACCTTACAGAGCTTGAGAGATCTCATAAGTTAGACTTCTTTCGTGATTACATCCACACAATGACCTGGGATAAAGTAAAAGATATTTCAATCAGTATTTCATCCATATTAGAATCTCATTATATTTATATTCTTTACAGATTCGTTCTGAGTGGTAAGGGCTCACGGAGGGTTGGTCGACTATTATGAGAGTTGCCTCCCCATTCCTCTATTATCGCATCCTTCTCTTATACATTGATAGCATGATATGGTATTTGCATGATTGCATTTGGGATTGTTTCAAAAACCCAGAATGTTGTCTGATTCCTCATTCTCCATCATGTCTGATGATAGATGCAGTTGACTTGGCTATGGAGCCAAATGTGTTAGATTAGACGGTTGGGATTCACTTGAGAGAGATTGAGTTTTCGATGACGATAGTTTCTTTTATTGAGTGAGCTCGAGCCATATTGCTTTATACCTGGCCAGGTCGATCTGCTGATAAGACTCCTGACCCACCTAGTAGTTCCAACCGTGCTAGTAGCTCTTCTGCCCGTCATGGAAGAGATCGAGGGTTTTTTGTTTTGGTGCTCACACATCTGCCTCTTTTGTTGCCACTACTAAACAGCCACATTCGCCTCTAGCACCTATAGTTGCTTGAACTGTTATATCTGGTCATGTGATTGGTGACCTCCAAGCCTACCCCAACAATGTAGTCTATACGTGGAATGCCAGTGGATAGATTAGTAGTCATGTGATCACTAAAGTTCTGACCATGCCGCATTTAGCAATGAATTCTAAAAATGAGGTTTAAATTTAAAATATATTAAAAACTGTTCGAAACAAGAAAATAAATTATGAAAATATAAACAAACACACTTTTAATTTCTTTTACCATGAGATGAATTATTGCAGGGCCATTTGGCTAGTGATGTAAAAACATTTTTTAATATTTAAAACGTGATTTTACCAATCCCAACTTTGCTCCATTAGTTACAGATTAGGATTGCTTAACCACCAGCACCTTCATTACTCTGCTTTCGGCTTTCCCCACCATAGCCCTCTGCCCGGCTACTTGCAGACATTTCAAGAGATATACCACCTATTTGACTATTTCATGGACTTTTAGAGCCTTTTGGGATTGCTGTGCCGTGAATTCCTTTCGTTCTTCATGATAGCACTTTGGTAAGTCTTTTGAATATTTATTGCTGAAGTTTCCTGTTATTCCTCAAATATTTGTTAGTCCTAACAAAATGTACTATAATGCAGGTATCACGATCTTTTATGGAGCGTGTATTCTAGATGCAAGCTACTTCTCATGGATATATCTTACAGATGTCTTACAAAAATCAGGTAAAACACTACTCTGTGCATCATGTATGCATGATTTCTATCTTAATAGTTTTTCTAACTATATGCTTCTTGCTTGGATTAGACAAGTTGTCAACAAAATGCTCATTTGGAGCGAGAGATCGAGCGCCTTCAAGCTCAAGTTACTGCCTTCTCTATTGATCATGATGATGCTGGTGATGAGTAAGGACTATCATCATCTGCTTTCTTCATATTGATTTCTTTCCTTTGTTCATTTTGCTTTCATGTATGAACTTCTATGTTTCAAATTTTCATGATTTCTAATCAAGGCAATAAAATTTCAAAGATTTAATGAAATTGTTCTATTTTCAATTTCTTAAGCTGTGCATATATTCATCAATCTACATTCAAATTTATTCAAATTTGTTCCTACATCATCATATATTCAATTCTAAACAAAATTACAAAATCGTGAAATCACACACTTGAAATTGCTCATCATAGGCATCCTAGACGCTAAAGGACGCGTGAAAGAAGGAATTAGAGGGCTTTTTGCCCTATCGACCACCAATTGGCTATCTGATCATCAACCGACTATCATGAAACTGTCAATCAAAGGTTAGATAGTTGGCCGGCTATCCATTGAATGCCTGCCAACGGTCTTCCCTTCTCTTGCCTTTTTTACTTCCTTTTTTTGCAGTACTGCTTTTCTCCATTGTTTCTTCACACCTTTTAATATTTTCCTCCCTTGTTTCTCGAGTTTTCTTTCATGCTTTTTGACACCTCTTCATGCTTTTCAACATGTATAAGGCCTCTCTCAAGACCCTCCAGCCTCTCTTGAAGCTTCTAAAGGATGATGATTGGAGACGACTCAAATCTAGCGATCTCTACAATTTGAAGTTCCTTCGACATGTGAAACTTGACATTCCTTTTCTTAAGAATGCATGACCTTCTGGGGTCGCCATGATGACATCTTCCGCTTTAATGGGCAAGAGATTTGCCCTCTATATGACGAATTCTTCGTCATACTCAGTTGTCATTCATCTAGTTTTGAGAGCATGATTCTACCCATTGTTGAGACACCATCGATGTTTGATCTTGCCAACTTCTTCGAATGTCCGATTTCTACCATGGGCATTCACACTAGAGGTGGTAGGGTGACATTGTCCCTTTACTTGAGATGATGGGTAAGACATCGTCCAGTTGGCTTCACTTTCTTCAATTTTGCCTTCTTGCATAGTTTTTATTAGTTTCACCAGACGGTCTCGAGGATCCACACCTTGTGACTATCATTCTTCAAATAGGATCCGGTTTCACAACAGTTCCCTTTATTCATGTTGAAACATTGATTGGACTGGATCGATTAAGGATTGATTCGAGTTTGAGGTTCGATGGCAGTCTCTTGCTTCTTTAGGTATTTTTGTTTTAACCCTAATTTTTGCCCTAAGCCACCCTTTCAGGTTTTTGACTTAGCAGGTTCATTTTTTTTCATGCTCTAATTTTTGCCTAAGCCACTCGTTCGGATTTTCGACTTAGCGAGCTTGCCCTAATTTTTGCCTAAGTCGCCTTTTTTGGGTTTTCAACTCAGTGAGCTTTTTCTTCTTCTTTTTTCTTTTGCCCCAACTTTTGCCTGGGCCTCCCTTTTTGGGTTTTTGACTTAGTGGACTTTTTCTTTTTCTTTTATGCCTTAACTTTTGCCTAAGTTGCCCTTAGCGAGCTTTTTCTTGCTTTTTCTTATTCTTCTATGCTCGAACTTTTGCCTAAGCTGCCCTTTTCGCGTTTTCAACTTAGCAGGCTTTTTCTTATTTTTTTTCTTTTGTTTATTCTTTTTTTACATTTGGTTACAATAGAGGCTATCCATTCTAGCATCGCTTGAGGTGGATATTTCCCGTTACAGTCCTCGACTTCATATAAGGAAGAGACGTGAGAGATGTTCTTCTTAGGTCGACTAGCTTTGGGTCATTCCAGATACTTGGATTCGTTAGCATTGTCCATGGTGAAGGCTAGAGCATGTGACAATCGAGACTTACATCGCATGCGTGCCTTTGATAGATTTCACCCATGGTTCATTCTATGATCCTGCTAGACTACATCAATAGTATGGACTTAAGTAGAGGATCGTGGATTCACTGACTACTTTGGGTCTTGGGAGACTATTTGCTCGCTATCTAGAGCGTGTGAAGGATTCTTGGCTGTATCAGAACATCGAGAGGAATCTGTTCCATAATCTTGACTTTGAGATAGACGACCAGTACAATGACTGGGTGTCCTTCCAGGCTTCTATTCCTGATCCTGCTATTCGAGCTAGACAGTGTCGTGAGTGATACGACGAGCCTATTCGTAGTCCAGTGAAAAGGCAAAGGCGACATTGATAGTTGCACTGTTAGCTTAGATATCAGATGTTTTCCTTTTTTTATCATGCAAAATAATAAGACATTTCAAAAGCGTATTTCTTTCCAAACAATTTCATTTCATTAATAAAAGTATAATCATTTGTTCTTCGAATAATATGTGCACAATAAGACAACTCCTATCATTAATAAGCCATTTCTAGTTTTTTGATTAATTATTTTTCCTCTCACACTTATTTATTTTTCTTTCATTTTTTTCCTTACACATAGAATTTCTTCAGCCTGTTTATGTTAATAGGCTTAGTGAACTATTTCCTTCCATGTCTGATAGGATGACAGCTCTGTCAGATATGACATTCATCATAATGAATGGGCCCTCTTAGTTGTGCTTGAGCTCTCATCTCGAATCAAACACTATTGGTCTGGCCTGTTTAAGGACCAGTTCCCTTTCTTTGAACTTCCTTGCCTTTATTCTCTTGTTAAAAGCTCGAGCAACCCGTTTCTGGTACAACTGCATTTGATATCTGGCATTCATTTTTTTCTCATCAATCAAGGCCAACTGGGGATGGCACAATCCGGGTGTAGGTGCGGGTTTTTCATTTTTGCACTGGACCAAATGATGTGCTCCATTCCCCGGACATCGCAATTTTTTCAAATTTTTCTTGTGCAATGCGGGTGCGGTTTTCCTTAGATGCATAATTTCTCTCCCAGCCCTCGCAACTTACTCAGACAAAATACCCAGAAATAACCTAGAAATCCCCGATTTTCAATTCTTCATGGTTGTTTTTGCAACTTTTTCTTACTTCAATTCATGCATCATGCTTACTATCTAATGCCATTCTAGTTGCTACATATTAAATTCATTCATCTTTGTCTTATGCTCATTTAAATTTCCATGTCAAAGTAGCCAAATATAGAAAAAAAAATACAAGTTTCGAGACTATAAGGTTGAAACAAGTTTCTAATTTCTTTGGATGGTAAAGGAACAAGTATAGAGGAGGGGAAGGGCAGAGGTGAGAAGCCATTTGCTGCTATGATGAGCTTCTACCTTCAACTATCCTATTTGTTCGAAGGAGAAAGGGGCAGTGGTAACGACTACAGGTGACAACTTTGATGTTTGACGATGACGATGACTGACAAGAGCTAGAGAGGAGACTGTGACCAATACGACCAGAGGAAAAGGGAGCGTGAGGCGGTGTAGTGGTAAGCTTCAAAGTTGCGAAGTGGTGTAGGGATTTGAAGTTGTTTTTAAATTTTTTATTTTTTTTGTTCTTTGAACTATTTATATAATATAAATATTATTTATTTTTTGAATACATAAACCATATGTCTGATACGGGTGCGAGGTGGGGAACCACACCCAGATTGCAAACTCCCCATATATACCTGCTCTCCCACACAATCCCTGCAATTTTGGTGAAAATTTCACCTGCATATTCCAAGCAAAATTTGGGTACCTTGATCAACTAGTTTTTTTTTTGCCATCCCTAAGGCCAACTATTCACGTCTATTGTGAATCTACTCACCTTCAGAAATTTTTGCTTCCATTAGAACCCTTTCTAATTTTATTTGTATCTCAATTGGTAGGATTGCTTCTGAACCATACAGCAATGAGAAGGGAACCATGCCTGTCGAACTTCTAGGTGTTGTTCTATTACCCCATAGCACAAACAATAGCTTTTCTGCCCAATCTTTGTATGTCTACACCGTCTTAACCAACATCTTCTTGATATTTTTCTTAGCCGTTTTTACTACTTCATTCGCTTGTGGTCGATATGGAGATGACTTATCTCACCTATGATGTCAATACCCCATGTAGCAAAGCGCCACAATACTATCATTTCTTGTAGTTCCAAAGGTGGTTGGTGAATCAAATTTCCATTGATCTGGCATTGGTGACACCTTTTCACAAATTGAACATAATCCGCCTCCATGGTTAGCTAGTAAAAGCCTTGCCTTATTATCTTCTTTGCAAGTATTAGCCCATTCATTTGTGGTCCACATACACCACTATGGATTTCCTCCATGAGCCTTCTAGCTTCCTTCTCATTGACATACCTCAATTGCATCTCTTTTGGCATTGTCTTGTGTATCACTCCTTGATTATAAGTAAATTGTTGGGCTAACCTTTGTAGTATAACCCTGTCATTCTCATTAGCCCCATTTGGCAGAATCTTCTCTTTCAGGTATCTCTTCAAGTCACAAAACCATGGCTTCTTATCCACTTCAGCCTCCATTAGTTCCATATAAGAAGGACCCCATGCTTGTCATATCACTACTCTTAAGTACTCACCCAAACTGATGCCAAAGAGGCCAAAGTGTCAGCCATCTGATTCTTGTTTTTAGGCAAATGGGTGAAGGTGCACTTCTTAAACCTCCTAATTAACCTTCTAATATGCTCAAGATACAGTTTCAACCTTCCTTCCTGTAGTTCCCAATCTTCATTGGCTTGAGAGATGACTAACTTTGAATCTCTTAACACTTTTATTTTATCGATGCCCATAGCAATCACAATTTCTAACGTAAAGGCACAAGCTTCGTATTCAGTCATGTTGTCGGTGACTTTAAATTCCAACTTCTTAGCAAAGGGATGACTTCTTCAGTTGTTGGGACCAGAATAACTCCTATTTTGGCATCGTTTCTATTGATAGCTTTGTCAAAGAATATTCTCCATCCCACTACTGAGATTACTCTCAGATGTTCATCTGGGAAGTCCAACTCCCATGATTCATCATCATCGACCCGATTCATGGCCAAAAACTCCGCTACTACTCTTCCCTTCACTGCCTTCTTTGTGACATACTCGATATCGAATTCTGACAATCGCACTAGCCATCTTGCTAGTTTGCTACCAAGGATTATGCTTCATAAAGATACTTCATTAGATATTCCTTCGAGATAGTCTTAATCTTAGAAGAATGAAAATAATGCCTTAACTTGTTCGAGAGCCACACCATAACTAAGCATCTTTTCTCCACATTCTTGTATTTTTATCTTGTATGGCAGCAACTTCTAACTAAGATAATAGATGGCATGTTTTACACCATTTTCATTTTCTTGTGTCAACATAGCACCTATAGCCTCCTTCTCAAGAGCCAAATACAGAATCAAATTTTTGCCAGGTCTCGATGGTTTCAAGACTGGTAGATTCTGTACGTATTTCTTTATCTTCTGAAATGCCTATTGGCATTGATCATTGATAAGTGTCTATTTATATATCATTTTCATATCAATTCGTCCATGTTTCTTTGCTATATTCCTTGGTATTTTTATGTTTTTGTGTGGTTTTGATGTATGTAGGAGTTTTGGAGCAACTTGCACAAAAATGGAGTAAAACCCTTCATTTTCACCTCTGCTAGTCAACCATCTTCTCGGATTTAATTGTATTGATATACAATGAACCCGATGACATATCATATACCGTTGAAAAGCTCTCGAAGTCTACTTTTTGGAGAAATTTACGGTTTATGAATCCATTCAGTGTACCGAAAGTTGTAATCAAAACAGTGTGAGAAGTATAGAAATGTAATTCCACACATCACTGTTGCATGTATAATACGGGACACTGTAGCACGTTACTGTAGCAGAGTATTTAAACACATTTTAGGGTTTTATTTTCATAACTTGAAGAGGGGAGAACGTGGTGGAGGCTGCAGCTCTGGAATTCTTTCATCTCTTGGAGTTCTTGAAGGAGAAAGGAAGCTTGGAAAGAGGAAGAACTACAATCCAAAGAGAATTACATCAAATTTGCTAAGTTTTTCCCTTCCTTTCATTTTCTGGAATGTCTCCATGTTGTATTGTATTTACCACGTTCTTAAACATGTGTAACTGAATCTGAATTGGTTGAGGGTGATTTCAAAGCCCCTGATATGGTTTTTGTAAGTTGATTGTGCAAGAAGTTGTTATCCAATTCTCTAATTGAAGTTGCTTGTATTTTCCCATGTCTAATGCTTATGATTGCTTGCTGGATTGTATTTGGGTGGCCAACTGAATATAATCTGGATATTGTCTATTGCTAGACTAGAAATCTTGATCCGTAATTGTCTTGAATTTCTAATCCTTAGTAGCAAAATTGTGATCAGAGATTGCAATTGGAGAATACAACCTAAGTTAAATAATCCGAGCTTGTGTGTTTATTGCTTAGATCAACCTATCTTTCTTATCGTAATGCATCCATTGAATTAAATTTAGAGAGCTTGTTCTAGGTTGTTTAATGGATAGAGATTAAATAAAGAGCCTGTTTTATTTAACAACAAAGTAAGGAAAGATTGGGATAACAGAGCTTGTTGTTATCTACGGTTGATAATTTCAATGGTGTAATTGGATGACAATTCTACGATTAATTCGCAAATCCATATCTTGTGGTAGAGAAGGATCCCTTAACCAGCTTTCTCTCATTGATTTTTCATTCGAATTAACTTTCTGTTTTGTTATTCTTCGTTTGCATTATTATTTCACTTAGTTAATCAATCAACAAAACCCCCCATTTACTCTGCTTTTGCTTTCGAATAACAAATTTAATTAGAATCAATCCTCGTGGGAACGATATCTTACTCATCATTTTATTACTTGTGCGACTAGTATACTTGCTAGTTTCGAACGCATCAAGTTTTTGGCGCCGTTGCCGGGGATTGATTTTCTAATCGATTTGTTATTTTGTTTTCATTGTTGATTCATATTTTCTTTGTTTTTCTTTTCTGATTGTTTGTGTTTAGACAACATGGCAGTAAACTTCTATCAATTCAGTAGCGGATTTGAGCCACAAGTACCATGGAGAGTAAATGAGGTAAGCACTCCGAACATTGAACAACAACTTTCTGAGCTAACCTCTCTTGTGGAAAACATGGCTGTAGGAGATATGCAAAAATCTTATGAATGTGGGATATATTCTACGATGGAGCATCCAATCGACATGTATCCAACTTTACAAGAAGAATATATGGAACAAGCCAATGCCATGGGTGGATTTCCAGGACAAACGAGGCAATGGTATGATCCTTTCTCTAGCACTTACAATGCTGAATGGGAAGATCAACATAATTTCAGTTACTGGAATCATCAACCAATCACTCCAAATGTGATACCAAATCGGCCACAAGTTTCAATCAACCTAGAGTGCAGCAACCTTTTCAAATGCAACCACCACCAATGCCACATCCAGCACCGCAACCAGCTTCACAAAACTCAGGTATGTCTCTCCAGGACATTGTTAATGCACTTGCCACTAACACAATGCAATTCCAGCAGGAAACTGGGGCAAGTATCCAAAACCTGGCAAATCAAATGGGACAATTGGCCACTAGCATGAGCAAATTCGAGGGCCAAGGCTCAGAAGAATTATCTTGTCAAACAATGATCAATCCAAGAGAGAATTCTTGTGCGATAACTTTGCAAAATGAAGAGCAATTAGATGTCCTGTCAAAGAAATCACAAACTGATGAAGAAGATGACACCACTTCCACCATGAACAAAACACTGACTTCTCAGGTAAATCCTATAACTCCCATTCCTTCATATGTTTCTCCTCCACTTTTTCCTAGTAGATTTGCACAATCGAAGGAGAAACAAGAACAAGAAATCCTGGAAACTTCTCACAAAATCGAGGTAAATATACCACTTCTGGATGCTATGAGCAAGTACCTCGTTGTACAAAATTTCTCAAGGAGTTATGCACCAACAAGAGAAAGTTGAAGGGAAATGAGAAAGTAAGTGTGGGGGAAAATGTTTCAGCTGTATTGCAAAGAAAAATTCCTCCAAAATGCAAAGATCCAGGTACGTTCATCATTCCATGCACCATTGGTAATACCAAGTTTGAAAGAGCTATATTAGATTTAGGAGCATCTATTAATGTCATGCCATATTCTATTTATGCTTCTTTAAATCTTGGACCTTTTGCGAAAACTGGTATTACCATTCAGTTTGCTGATCATTTTAATGCATATCGCAAAAGAGTTGTGGAAGATGTGCTTGTGCAGGTGAATCAATTGGTTTTTCCAGCAGACTTCTATGTCCTTAAAATAGAGGATGAGACATCTCCTAATCCAACACCGATTCTTTTAGGGAGGCCATTCTCGAAAACTGCTAGAATCAAGATTGATGTTCATTATGGCACTTTGACCATAGAGTTTGATGGCAAGGTGATATGTTTTAATATTTTTGAGGAAATGAGGTACTCTAATGACTTACATTCTGTTTTTGCAGTTGACGTTATTGATTATTTGCCACAACAATGTTTTGAGTTAACTCGCAAGAATGGAGTGGATGTTGCTATTAGTGAACAAATAAGGATAGAAAGTTTCAAAGAACCAAGAAAGCTGATACAAGTGTCTAAAGAAGTGGAGAAAGCTATGACAAGCTTGGATGAGACTATAGCTATCACCACAAATAGGTATGATGTTTCGTACATTGAATTGCCTTTATCTAATGAGAAACTTCTTCCTTCTGTGATGAAAGCCAATACCTTGAAGCTTAAGTCACTTCCAGATCATTTGAATTATGGATTCTTGGGTGAGAATGATACTTTGCGAGTTACAATGGAAATGGCCTTGCACGAATACAAGAAGATAAACTCGTCCGAATACTTATCTTAATAGATCACAACATAGCTATTTGGGTTGGAGCTATTGCTTAACGATCCCAGCCCACGAGCCATATCCATGCAAAAACCCTATTCCTGTTTGGAAGAAGGCCCTACAATCCCACTAGAGAAGCCCCGCGTATATTGGACCGCCATGATGGAACCAGCGTCGTTCCTAGGCGTTAAACCAAGCGCTTATTGGGAGGCAACCCAATGTTTTTGCAAAATAAAAAAAAAGAAAAGAAAAATAAAATAAGGTAATAATGATCGATTTTTATGTCTCGAGGAGATTCCTTTTGTAGGCCATCAAATTGATCAGTTTTTATCTCTTTGACATCTGTCTTATTTGTTTTTATTTGTTTTTACTTGTTTTTTTTACTTTTGTTTGTTATTGTGTTGTTATCTCTTTTATGTGTCTTTAGTTTCGTTTCTGTTTTTTGTCTCTTTTCCTTCCTTTTGTTTAATTTGATTATTTCGTACTTCGAATTCATTTGTGCAACAGCTTGAGGAAACATCCAAAGGGGATCTGAAACCATTGCCTGAAGGTTTGAAACGTGCATATCTGGGAGAAGAACAAACTCATCGCAGTATCGGTAATAACTCTCCTTTTCTCTTCTTCAATGGATGCATTGAATTGCCTGTATCTAATGAGAAACTTCTTCCTTCTGTGATGAAAGCCAATACCTTGGAGCTTAAGTCACTTCCAGATCATTTGAATTATGGATTCTTGGGTGAGAATGATACTTTGCGAGTAACAATGGAAATGGGCCTTGCACGAATACAAGAAGAGAAACTCGTCCGAATACTTACAGATCATAAAATAGCTATTGAGTGGACAATTGTTGAAATCCAAGGCCCATCCATATGCATTGACCGTATCTTGTTAGAAAAGGGATCCAAGCCCATTAGAGAAGCACAACAGAAATTGGATCCTCCCATGATGGAATCAACGTCGGGCTGAGGACGTTAAACCAAGCGCTTATTGGGAGGCAACCCAATGTTTTTGAAAAATAAAAAAAAAGAAGAAAAGAAAAATAAAATGAGGTAATAATAATCGATTTTTGTGTCTCAAGGAGATTCCTTTCGTAGGCCATCAAATTGATCAGGTTTTATCTCTCTTTGCCATCTGTCACATTTGTTTTTATATTTTTTACTTGTTTTT